>OY723253.1:1370899-1631108 GCA_963210315.1 Rhynchopus euleeides | reverse complement strand
TGCACCTTTCGGATACACTGTCGTGAGTGGGATGTGGGCAGTTCCCCTATCCTGTGAGCTCCTTTCGGACGAAGAGATGCAGCGGTTATCTGCAACCTTCGTCCTGGACTTGCCTCGGGGGGAACGCCACGGTTTACCGCGGGTCCCGACGAGGGCACTCAGGCAGGATCTTCACGCCACCCCGCACCGAGGTCCCTTCTCACGCGGCGTGTCTCCCAGGTTCATGGCGGCGTCATCAGGTCAGGCTTTGTAGTCTCTACACCATCAGTAGTAAGGGAAATCCTAAAACCATACATGAAATCCACCTTTTGGGCCGCTGGTGTACGAGGCTTGTTCCTCCAATTGAATCATGTTTGCTGTGCCAGGCAATATCAATACAGCCGCTGAAAGAAGTCGAGGTGTTGTGGATCTGCTGCTCACAGGAAGGATTCAGGGTGGATCACAAGACTGACCACCCTCTTTCCTTTGTCAAGTACCCTGTAAAACATCAGAACACCAAGTATCTTTCAACACTACATGTTCAAGAGTGGAATCAGTGGAATCGGAAGGGGTCACCTACCACACGGACACAGTTCCCGCGACTAATAAATGCCGAGAGTTCCGGTGTCCGACCACCTGGTATTACTTGGCTCCATCCACCCAGTCATTACGAGGGGGCGTCCCTTGAAGCCAGTTCCGCAGAACTCAGACCCCCCTTAAAACCAATGTCCTGTGTAGACAACTACTTAGCCTGCCTGATGACGACACCAATTCGCTGGGAGAGAGGCCGCGGTCCAGGACCCCAATGGGGATGACGTGGCATTGTTTGACCGGATCGGTTGTGTAAGTGTGTAGCCCCCTCCGCCCTCTGTCCCTCCCCCCAGGGTGGTGTGTGGAGGCGAGAAGCGCAAACAGCAGCAATGCAGGCATAGCAAAAAGTGGATCCCTGCAGGTAGACCCTCGGGGTACATCCCTATCATCGGGTCACCTGAAATTTCCCAATTTGAAAATCTGCAACAAGGCAACACGGGATGGGATGGGGCACATGACCTGCACAGGGGTGGGGGGCAGAGGGCAGGGGGTGGGGTTGTGGTTGGGGCCATGGCATTTGATTACTTGAGCTTTATTGCTCGAATTTCGCACAAGAAACCTCCTCACTTGGCCGATTTTCTCCCACAACAAGGCCCGGCTTCCACAACTCGGATTTGGAGTTTTGTAAGCCGGAGCAAACCTCATTTGCTTGATTTTTGGGGTCGCACATGAGTGAGAATTCGGGGCGAAACGTCGCGATTTTCTCACGACTGCCTTCGAAAATGGACAGTTCCAGACCACCAGGACCCGATTATGGGCCCAGACAAGTTTGGGTCAATAGTTTGGGCGAAATTTCGCCAAGGCCAAAAAACAGCCATTTTCCGGAAATTCCGGGACCCGTTTTAACGCGTTTTAGGGCCCAAAATAGGCTCAAAACTCAAAAATTCCTTCGAAATCGGGCTTAAACGTCCAAAATAGGACCCCCCCGAAAAAAAATTTTGAAAAGGGTCCCCCTATACACTCTGGGTTATGGACAATAATTCACGGGTTCCCGGGCCGGGTACCCGGGCGGGTACCCGCCGGGTACCCGGCCGGATACCGGGCCGGATACCGGGATCCGGGTACCCGGATCCCGGTATCCGGCCCGGTATCCGGTGGTATCCGGGGGGTACCCCCGGGTACCCGGAGGCGGGTACCCGGGTACCCGGCCGGGTACCCGGCGGGAGGTGAAGACCGCGTCGTGTGAGAGAGAGACCCCCCCCCCCCCTCCCTCCCGTTTTACACATTTTCTTCCGCAGTTCTCCGGCGTTTTTTTTCAGAGGGGACCAGCGGGGGGGGGCGCCCAGTTCTTCATTTTCTGCCCTCACCCACCCCCTTGAGAGAAGAACAGACGACAATCCGTACGGGATGTGCGGAGACAAGCAGCACCAGGTGTGCCAGGGCACAGCAGCACCCACCTGGCATCCGGTGCATTACGCAGGGCAGGGGACAAGAGGCGACGACGGGATGCACATAGCCGACTGGCTGCTGGTGGAGGAGCTGAGGGTTGGGGCCGGTGTTACGCTTGCCGCAACCCACTGGTGGCTGCAGGCGGCGTCCGCCGTCGGGCGGTTCGAGGCTGAGTTGGAGAGGAGGCTGGTGACAAACTCCCTGCACCCCGCTGAGATGGATGCGGGGAAACGCGTGTCGGAGACGGAAGGCGGCGACCGCATCGCCGCGAACAGCTTGTGCCGCGCGCTGGGGGGCCACGTGCCACCCACAAAGGGGGGGCACCCGCACAGCAGGTAGAACAGCACCACGCCCAGGGCAAACATGTCACCCGACTTCGCATCCTCGGCAGACATCTCGGTGCGCCGCTCCTGCGCCAGGAGGGTCTCGGGGCACTGGTAGAAGGAGGTGCCCACAGGGCGGTTGGCCGACGTCAGGCACTTGGCGTAGCCGAAGTCGGCAAGCTTGACGGTCAGCCCGCCCGCATGCAGGGCTGCGCTGGGCTGGCGGTCGACAAGGATGTTCTCCAGCTTGACGTCGCGGTGTGCGATGTCGAGGCCGTGGAGGTAGCGGAGGCAGCTGAGAAGCGATGCGGCGATGTGGCGCACGGTGTCCTCGTCCAGCCTGCGCTTCTTGTACAGCACATTGTAGAGGTCGGTCTCCATGCGCTCGAAGACGTAGCACACCTCACCCGGTGTCTCCAGGATCTGCCTCAGGTGCACGATGTTGGGGTGCTGCACCGCGCTCAGCACCTGGCTCTCCTCACCGTCTGGGGTCGGCTGTGTGGTGGTGGGGCTCTTGTCGACGATCTTGATGGCGCAGGGTTCGCCCGTCTCCAGGTCCTTTGCAGCGACCACGCGGGAATAGGTGCCGTCGCCAATCCTGCGGAGAAAAGGAGGCGGTGTGGTGTGGCGTCACACACAACGGCAAAACGCAAACTGAATACACGCAGAGAAGACGTGCACACTTTCACGGCAACCCTTTCTTGTGTTGCATGGTACACCGGCAAGCCCCGACCAGTTGATGATGCGCGAGGCTTGTGTTTTGGATTTACCCAACGAAGGGGAAATCACCCTCCTCTCTGCAACCCACGTGATACAAGAGAACAAAATGTGTCTAGAGACACAGCCAAAAAAAATCATAAAAACATGCACTGAACACAACATACTCATCCTCTGTGAGGTACGACCCTGCAAGGCTCTGCACATGCTCGTGCAGCTGGCCAAGGCACAGATTCGACGGGGTGCCGAGAGGCGCAGCTGACATAACGTCGGTCATTGTGCAGGCAGACGCAGAACCCTCCGGTCCTCTGAGCCGCTTCGCTGTCCGCGGTGCCTCGTCGACGGACCCGGCCCTCTTCTTCTTAAGGGTGAGAGACGTTGTCAACCCACGCGATTGCGTCTCGGGTTGGCACGGCTGTCGCAAGTGTTGTGTATAGGGTATGTGCAGACGTGAGTCAGATATAAATCTCCGAGAGCACACCGGCCTCGCTGTCCTCACTTTTGTGTGTCGCGACTTCCCTGCATGGAGGTGTGAGTGTGGGATGCAGCGCCCCACAGCCATCCAACCTAAATGGCGCAGCTGCCGAGGAGTGCGATAAAGACATGCATATGGGTGCGGGGGGTGGGGGACGCAGCGCACAGCTGACACACCCTGCACCACCAGGCAAACCACCTGACCTTGAGACGCTCTCGCTACAAACCCAAAAGGAATACCCCAGCTCAGCACAGCTGGCCCCTCCCTGGCGGGGGCTAGCAGACCAGGGGGGATGGCACCACCAACAACACCAATACAACGCCACAGGGGGACCGCTGCCCCTTTTGCCATGCCAAAACATGCCGGTGTGACACACTATTATAGGGGCTGCCCACCTTTCTCCACCTTCAAGGCGAAGACCTCACACCCCCCCCCCTTGTGCTACTCACGCCAACACCCCACCGCCACCTCCCTGGGACATGCCATGACACTTTCGCATGAAGGCATCATCGCTTTCCACTTGGAGGTTGGGCACCCCGCGCAACAGCCCTTGGGGGCTATTCCCAGCCCTTGGTCTCCTCACGGCGCTTCTTTTCCGCAGGGTCCTCGTCGGGCAGAGTGCCCCCATGCATGAAGTAGAGGCGGGTCTGCAGCGTGATGATGATAACAAGCATCACAATCGTCGCAGGGCTGTGCCACTGCCACTGCCTCTCCGGGGCAGCCATCTTCCACACGCGGTCTGCCTGCTCCGCCTCCTCGCGCAGCCTCTCGACCTCGTCGCGGCTGAGCTTCTCAGCGCGGGCCGCATCCTTGGGGGTCTCGGTTGGGCTGGCGGAGGTGCTGCCCTCTGGTGCCTGCCGGGCCCATCTCCCCTGGCGCGATGCGCGTACCGCAGCCTTCAGCACAGCCTGACGCAAGCGGAGCATTGTTGCGTGTCCCCGCTGCGGTGGTGATGTGAGGGCATGGTCTGCCAGGAACACTGGAGGAAACACCAGACTTGCCACCGCCAAAGTGTCAATAAAAGACACATCGCAAGAGGGGCTGCATCACGAGATGCAAAAAAAACTCCGGGGAGGGAGGGGGGGCGTGTGAGGGGGAGACGCAAGGCGGCTGCCGACCTTTCTGTTTCTTCTAGACAAGGCATCGGGGGGAGGGGTACATATCAGAACCTTGGATGGGCGGGGCGGGGTGTGCAATACTAAGTTGCGCGCACCAAACGCACACACACACAAGCGGGGCTGGAATCCCTGAAGGAACACCACTCCCACACTCTAAAAACTGGACAACCCACAGGACACGCAACATGACACGATAGTTAGATACCCCCACCTTGGCCCAGACAGAGCGGGTTGGGCGCATCGGCAGGCCTGCATACAACACATCTGCCCACGAGGGAGGTGGCCGCGACAAAACATTGATTTGGCTGTTGGTTGTGTCGCCCGCCAATGAAGATCGAACGCAGCAGAGCCCCGCCACTTCTTCCCCGGCTGCTCTTCTTTCGGCTTCGACAGCGCACAGGAAACAGACAAATTCCCAATCTGATGAGATTGAATACTACTGCGGGGCCCTTCCCTCAGAACTGCAGAAAGGTAAGAAAATACGAAATGTGCATGCTTCACAACCCCGGTTTGCAAAGTGACACGGCTTCGACACACACAGTGGCACAGTGAAAGACCTCTGATACCCTAACGACAGACAGATGGCGTCTTCGCTGAACTGCCGAATAAGTGTATTTTGGTGCATTTCCTGCTGATTGACGGGTGATACTGGCAGGTGAATAATCGCCGAACTTTTGCCGGAAATTTGCCGATAGCGAAGACCCCCCCGGAGAGCGTGCCAATCTCTTCTTGGCTTCTGGGAAGGCCATCTACTCACACTGTGTGTTGCCTAATCAGTACACACTCCCATTGGTGGAAGTCCGGTAGGAGTTTGCAGCGGTGCTTGCCTGGGAGGCGCGTGAGGGTGTCAGGTGGCGGTGCCGATGCCGTGACGTCCTGTTCGAGACCAGGGCATCCTGCGGGGTCTGGATCGGGGTCGCAGACACCGGTGGCCCACTCGAGGCCCAACGCAGGTCCATCGGATGCCCTGAGGGGTGGGCGTGCTGATCCGGCGGCACCGGCGACACGTAAGACCGCCCGAATCGCGGGCTGATGGTTCTCGGCGAATGGGGCGCATGCATCACCTCATGGGGCACACCAGGGCCCTTCCCACGCAGGGCCTTGATGGCGGTCTGAATTGCCTGGCATGCATCGGCCTGCGCCTGGTCGGGGTGTGCCTCCTGTGTGGCGCCAGAGTATTGATACATCGATGGGTGCCGCGTCGACTGCACAGAATAGTTTGCCGCCGGAAGCGCCTCCGTGATCGTCAGCGGGGCATAGGAAGGCTGCTGGAGATACTGCTGCTGCTGCTGAGGGCCCCAACCCACCTGGCCCCGCTGCTGCTGCTGCTGCTGCTGCTGCTGCTGCTGCTGCTCATGTATTCTCTGATGCTTCCGCTCGTCAACCAGAACACTCACAGCCCCCATGACATCGCTCAACGCATTGCTGAGCTTGTCCACCTCCACCTTCAGCGTGCCGACATCGCTGTGCGAGGGGCCCGGGTATGCGCCATGGGGATGCATGGGGTGGGGCGGCCCGCCGTATTCAGCAGGCCTGCTGTGCCCCGGGTGATGCCCACGGGCATCGTACGTATGCTGCTGCGGGTGCCCTGCCAGCATTCAGCGCAGGCGGGTCTGCGGGGGGGGCAGCGTGGGCAGGGCTCAGCAGGGGCCCAACCCCCACCGCCCACCCCACGGCCCCGCCACGCTCCTGCGGCAGTGTGGGCCGCTTGCGGTGTGTGGTCTTCGTGTGTGTATCGCACCCGAGCCTGCAGTGGCGGTGATGGCTGGAGATGGGAGGTAGGGGAGACAATGATGTGACAAGCTGGCCAGGCGAAAGGGTTTCCTCCTCGATTTATTTAGCAGGTGGGGGTCGTGCGCAGCGATCGTGGGGGATCGAGCATGAATATGTCAAGAATGTTGGCGGGAGATGTGCATCCCGTTCGTGTCCTGCCTGGCCAAACTCTGATGTTCGGCGGATGATGAAGGATGCCAAGGATCCGCTGCTGGACTTCTTCCACCTCACGAACTACGATTTTGGAGACGCCAAGAAGCAGTTTTCTTCGAAGACTTCCGAGACTTCCTGGACTTCCTAGTATTCTCCGAAGACCACGACGTCGAAGGAACAGGGCCTCATTCTTGCCAGGATGAGAGGTTCGTGCAAGAACGCGATGAGCAGGTTTTCTTCCGCGCGATCTGCATCATACCCCTTTCTCTTTGATCGACTGCCTCTCTCGCATGATCTACCCACACACACGGAACAGCAAGGACAGAGCAACAACTGGAAAACCGGTGGGTGGAGAGGGCGGGGAGTGGGTGGGTGGGGGACGTGGCGCACCTCCTTCTCGGGTATGATTCTTTGAATGTTCGTTCCTTCACCAGCAAAAGCAGATCAGGGATCGGGGGGGGGGGGGGGATGGGGATAGTGTGGGTCATGTGTGTTGGGGGTGTTGGGGGCAATGTTAAGACAGATGGTAGCACTGGGCCGGGGTGGCGGCACCTCTCCTCCCCTACTCCCCACCCCCCCGCAGCATCGCACTCCTGAAAGGAACTCTCGCGCAACAAATTCTCACGGGCGTGGCACCGGTTTCGACACGCCCCCATGACACGCCCCACTCCCTTCTCCCGCCTCCAGGCCTCTCCGAAGAAGCCAGGCCCACGGTTAGGTGGACCTAGGCGTCACGGGCGGGGTGGGGTTCGGTAGCACACAGAAGCAAATTTGAATCGCAACCAAAAAAAATCGTCGAGAGAGTCCGGGGATTGCCTTTTTCCCGCCTCATGCGAGCGCAGCAGGAGACAGCAGGAGAAGCTGTCTGCGGGGGGAGGGGGGGGGGGGTGGGGGATATCGGCAAAAAAACCGCCGCTCCAACACACCCAACACACCTGAACTTAAGAAAAGGGAGGGGGTTCCTTGCCCCCTCCCACCCCTTTTGTTGTGACAACAGACATTATTCTAACCGACGCCCCCAGCAGGGCCTCGGGGGATGGGGGGTGGGGGGTGGAGGGGAGCGTTATTTTTGAAAAGCTTTCTGCGTGTTCTGTGGGCCGCGCAGCACACCCTCCCCCCCCCGCTGTGTGAGGTTTTTCCTCCTTCCGATATCGGAGCAATAACCAGGAACAGGGCCCACTCCCACCCAGGCTGCTGTTTGGATGCGGCGCACGGCCAGAAAATCGTTCATATTACTCAAACACCGGCCTGGGCGCCCCATCATCTGTTTTTTGAGTCACGGACTGAAGATACGGCTGTTGTCTGCAGGGTAAACATAATCAACGCCGCATGCCGGATGAGGACCTTGTCTGCTGGCGCCCAGAAGCGCTGCCTGCTATCCTTTGACCTCCTGCAAGTAGCCCTGTTCCAGTAAAAAACGAGGCCGTGTCCACAGGAGAACGAACGTACAACATTCATCAGAAAACCGCGAGTTTAAAAAAACCCCAAATTGGGAGGCAAAACGAGCAGACCACGTGGCGATGCACGATGCCTTGACAGAGTTGTCATGGCACCGCATCCAAGGGTGTCCCTTAGTCCTGGGGGTAGCTTGGCAGTGCCGACCACGACACGCAACCAAACCAGCTGGATGCAGGAGGGAAGCCCGACAACGGGTCGTGGCGCCCCCACCCCCCCATGCGCTGCAAGCTGACCCCACAACACACTGCCCTTTTCGTTCCTGGCAATGTTGCGGCGTGACTAATACGAAATACCAAGCCTCTTTTCTTGCTCTCGTTTTATTTTCATTCTGTCCGGCGCTCTAAGGAAACTGGCACTAGCCCTACCCCTCTCTCCAGGGGTTGGGAATCTCCAGCCCCGCCAACCGAACACAGGTGTGGGGTTGACATCATGGGGCTGGCCCATGTTGCCAACCTGTTTTCAAGCCCGTTCGGCGCAACACGCCAACCGGAGCTAGTTTGGGAACAGACCACTTCCTACAGCCAGCCTTGGCTCTTCATCAATTTACTCATCGCGCCGGACTTATTTGTGTGGCACGGCAAGCGTCTTGTGACACCGGTTATGTCTTGAGGCAAACTGGGACGAGGTTGAACACCGTTCGTACGATTGCTTTCTTGGAGGACGAAACGGACGTTCTTCACAGAGAACAGAGGCAACAAAACCGCCTGTTGCACGCCGATATTGACAAGGGTGTGTGGGGGTGGGAGGGGCAAGATTCCGAACCTGTCAAAAACCCAACAGCCCAACAGACAACAGAGAAATGGCACGTTGCAAAAGAACAGGATAGGTGGTGGAGATGGGGTGGAATGCGAAGGGTTTGCAAGCGCACGGCACACCTCTGCTGAGTGCCGGATCACCCAAGCCCCACTGTTCAGGAGAAGAACGGGGCTCGGTTCTCATGATGTGGGGCACAACACGACACAACACGATGCCAGTTCGCGAAAGCCAAAAAAATAACCCCCCCGAAATCGAAAAAAAAGAACGAAGTCTGTGGCTGTGGAGGATGGGGGAGCTGGCAATAAATAGAAAACCACCCTGTTTGACAGACTGGACGCATTATCTACGGTTCGACGAGCGGGGGTGGGAACGCAAACATGAGAACAGTGTGAGGAAGGGGAACGGGCGGTACTGACGAGAAGAGTAAGGCAAATCAACGACCTCCCCTCACCCCTCCACATGCACTCAAACGAGTGTCCGAGACAGTGGTGAGACGGTTCGGGGAGAAACGGGGGACAGTGTCAGAGAAAGGCAACACCTTTCTGGCAAAGAGAAGAACACTGTGCACACCTGGCCTCCCAGGCAGCTGACAAATGACAACGCTCGTCAGAGAGGAAGCGAGAGAGAAACTGTGGTGTCGGTGGTTGTTGCGTGAGGCCAACGGCCTAAGAGGGACACATGCGAGAAAGAAGTGCAGCAGCTGAGAAAAGGGGGGAGGAGACGGGGGCAGATTCTTCAGATTCTCTTGTTGAATTGAAAGAGATAGCTGGGTGGCAGTTGTGGGCAGACAGACAGAGGCAGACCAGCTGAGGAATGGCATCGGGGTGTTTGAACAAAGAGAGATGGAGAGATAGAGAGATAGAGAGAGAGAAAGAAAATTGTCACGGAAACCAGACGGTGTGTTTGATTATCCTGCGACTCTCAGCAACATACATGGCAGGCCCAAACCTCAGTATACAAGGGCCACGCTGGTGCAAAGAACCTTTCAACAGACACCCCTCCATTCGCCATCCACCACTGTGTCACTTTACCTTGGGGGCTTGGCCAACAAGGTGTGGTGACAAAGGCCTCCCCTGCCCTACAACCAAGGTGCTAGGAGGCCAAGGGGCCTTCACGACTGGGTTGCAGAAACCACGCGTTTTTTTTGTGCATTTCTCCGCTTCTGTGAGAAAAACACGGAAACCTGCCGAAAACTTGCCGAATAGCGAAGTCGCCCAGAAGCCCACCAGCGACACCAGCCCCACCGTCTGCCCACAGCACGTAGCCCATAGCTCGTTGTGGGCAATGGCCTTGCCCCGTCAGGAGGTGCAGCAGGACGTGCAGTGCGATGTCACGCAGACTGTGTTAGCACTGCCCTCTACAGGGCAGCAGTCACTCTCATGCGTGCCATCCACTTGCCCCTTCCCGTTTATTTTTTTGAACAGGCGGGGGAAGAGAATCTCTGCCGCCAGGGCGGCACGAAAAGGAACCACGGGCCACGGAAAGCGAGACGTTGCAGAGGGAGGCAGGGGGGCAGCGGTGCAGAGAACAGTAAGGTGCATAGTATTGACCTCCCTTCACCCCCCCCTCCCAAAAAATGCAACGGAGGCATGGGGTGCTGGGGTGTGCGTTTGTCGATAATGGAAGAGAAGGGGTGGAAAGAAGGCGGAACCACCCAGGTGGTGGCGGTGGTGGGCGGTTCCAGATTCCCGTTAACATGGCTTTACACCCTCGGCCTGTGTGTTGAGTTGGGGCGTTGCCTGGTTGTGGCAGCTAACCTCTCAAGGGTGTGCGGCGGGAATATGAATCCAAGGTAAAAAGTGGGAAAGGCTCCGATTTCATTTGTGATTCCAAGCAGATGGTGTTTCTGCTTTTAAGCAAAGGGAGGGGGTGTGCGTGTGGGAATTCGTGGCGAAAAATGACATCAGCTTTTTGAAAGCACCCGCAAGGCGAGACACACGGATCCGATTCTCACCTACAACAACAGGCGGGCAGCCGGGAGACCACTGCTGCTGCAGGGCATAGGGCACAGACAATCCCACCCTTGCACGGCACCCCACACACACAACGAATACGAACCCCACTGCCGGGGAGCCACCGCCTCTCCATCCGCGGATGGCAGGCGTCTTTACTCTGCATCCCAAGAGATGACACCGGTGGACCAGATGGCGGTGGACTTCCTCGAGGAGTTAATCGTATCTTTGGGGTTGCTGCCCGAATCGTCCAGCTGGTCGCTGCTTTCCCCAGCAGGCGCATCCTTCTGGCACGGCTCTGAGGGCGCCTGCGACACCAAGGAGTGCTGCGCCTCCACCACAGACGACTGCGTGCTTTCAGGCGACGGCTGTGCAGTGTGGTGCAACGCCATCTCTTCGTCTCGCGGCGACGCGACGTTGCTCTGCATGGTGGAGCTGAATGTGCTGTAGGCCGCACCCTGTGGCCGCGGTGTGGGGATCTCCACCCGCTGCTGGCAGGTCAGCGGCACACCCTCGCCTGAGGCCCCCGTGCCCTGGCACCACTGGAGGTGTGCCTTCTGCACCACAGCAGCAAGGTGCAGCAGGAAGCACACCAGCACGATGAACGGCCCGTACGCCAGAGAGACCCCGAGGTAGCCAGAGTAGGACCCAGGGTTGCACTGCAGCGATCTCCCGTTGAGGCTGAAGTCGGCGCTGAAGCCCACAAAGAAGAGGACCATGAAGAGGAAGAGCAGCACGTTGGTGAGGGCTGACGCTCGGAACATCAAAGGGTAGCGTGTGTTCCACACGACCTCCCCGATGGTCATCAGCAGCTCGAAGAAGAGGACAATGCAGGCGATGATGCCGCACGCCTGCGTGGCATGCACCAGCTGTGCGCGTGGCCGGCAGGGGTCGTCTTCCGTCAGCAGCGTCGTGTTGCCCAATGCGTCGGGCATCAGATATTTCAGCTTCTTGCTGCAATGGAAAAGGCCGCAGGACATGGGGGACTCCACAGACTTGGAATACTGTTCAAACCAGCTGTCAGGCTGGCACAGGCACACAAGAATGGTGATAAACGTCGTCACCACCAGTGTGCCTCGCAGGGCGTGCCCACACGTCATGTCCACCATTCTGCTCGGGATGACGAGTCACCTGCAAGGGTGTGTGGCGTGTGGTGGCGGAGCAAACAAATCCCCTCTTTGCAAAGCGACATGCGAGAAGCACTCGAGAAGGAGACAGGGAGAGTTGCACGGGGGAGGTTGGGTGCGGGGACTGCGTGATGCACAGGTGTTGCGCGAGCCCTTTGTGGGCACGTCGCCTCAGGCGTATAGGGGCAGACGGGAGGCCAGCCACCCCACCGGCCGCCCCTCAGGGTAGTGCACCTGCGGTATGCTCCTTGGATGCGGTGGGGTGGGATTGGGGTGTGGCAGTTCCTTTTTTTCTGGCGCCCGCTGTTCTTCAGAAACAACGCCCTTCAGAAGTGAAGGCGGCCTGCCAGCCACCCCTCCCCCAACACACCGCCCAATGTCTTGGAGCTTGAGGGCCAGAGCTGTATTGTTTGTTTGAACCATTCGCGCCGCGTCACACTGCTGGCGCCATTCATTCATCTTGGTTTGAGAAACACAAAACGTAAGGCTGAGATATAGGAAACGAGGTCTCCCAGAACGCAACACCCCCTCCCCCAAGAAAACAGCCGAAAAAGCCGGGTGTGTAAAACAACCGTGCCATCTGGCCAGCTCTCTCTATGAGAAGAGAGGTAACATGTGCATGCCTGACGGCTGCCATCCTCCAGGAATCCTCCACGAACAAATCCGGAAGGCGCATTGCCTGGACAGCCCGAAGATGCGCGTCACCCAGGCAAGAGTGTGGGTGAGTGCAGTTATCACGTTTCAAGTGTGGGGGCAAAACCTCATCGGATTGTGGCCCCCACATTGTGTGTGTGTGTGCGCTTTGCAGAGTAACGTCAGTTGGACACCACCACCCCCGCCCTCCCAGTGCTGGATCCCGAGCCCTGCCATGTCCCAGGATAGCAAACGGCTGCCCACCCCTTTCGCCTTTCTCCCATGCCTTTGCCGGGTCACCGGCCGGCTATTTCACACAGCGCATCTGCGGCACAACGGAGTTCAGAGCAAAAAAAAAAAAAGAGCAACACAGACACACAGGCACGCAGGACAGCGAAAATTCAAATGGGTGTAAAAAAACACCCCTCCAAAGTCGATCCCCTGTGTGCCCGTGTTGGCTGTATGGTTTTTTTCTCCAAAACTGATGAAAACCAAGTCCCGGCGAGGGGCAAAGTGGCCGTATCAAGACGGGTATATCCGGTTGCACCCTCAGGGTCAAAAATAATTTGGGTTTTCAAAGGCAGAAATGAAACCGCACCTGATGGGCGTACCCCCCTCCCGATACCCCAACTCCCCTCGTGGGGGAGTGGAGGTCAAAAGAGGAGCACACCAGCAAGCAGGGTTCCATGCAAGCACAACCTCCGCCGTGCGGGGAAAATAGTTACAATGCCAGGGAATACCTCGAGGATATCGCCTCGCATTACACTTCTTTTCAAGGATGCGTCACAAGCGCTGCTGAAGCGTGAAAAAAAGACGGGAGGAATGAAACGGTAGAAAGGCGGAAAGAGAGAGAAAGGTGTGGACAACCAGATATTTCTCGGGACAAGGTCAGGTGGATTCCAGTGGGAGGCGCGAGGGCCAGCATCCAGAGTGCAGGGGGGGATGGGGGGGTAGCAAAGCAGAGAAAAGTAAGATACAGACAGCCGACGCCCTCTTCACTCTATATGCATGTGATGGACAAGCCCTCCGCCCGCAACCCAGCAAGGGCTGGGGGGTGAGACTTGTTGTTGGGTTTTTGAAGGCCAGAGAGCGAGAGCATGGGAGGGCGGTTGGCTGTCTCCAAAACCATCCTTGGATTGGGACCAACCATGGACAAGGCCAAAGAGAAAAGGGACGGGTGGGGTCTTCGCGGAGCGGTGCCCGAGGGTAGGGTGGGGTGGGGGTTGGGGGTGTCGCAGAGCACACGGGCTCAGGCAGCCACCACTACCACCACCGCCACCCAAGCATCCCGCCGTTCGGTTCGCCCTCTTGGTTTTGGCCCGTCTGGTGTGGCGCTTGCTGCGTGGTGTGCTTACAGCAGGTTCACAAGGTCCTTCTCGATGGTGTCGACGCTGTCCTGGGGGGAGTAGCGCTTGACAAGGTTGCCCTCCTTGTCAACAAGGAACTTGCTGAAGTTCCACTTGATGGACGTCGTGCCCAGGAGGCCGGGGATCTTGGCCTGCATCCAGGCCCAGAGCCCGTGCGCGTCCTTCCCGTTCACATCCACCTTCGCCATCAGCAGGCCGTTGAAGCCGTACTTGTCACGGGCGAATGCCTTGATCTCGTCGTGTGTCCCAGGCTCCTGCCCCCCGAACTGGTTGCACGGGAATGCCACAATCTCAAACTTGCCCTCGTGCTTCTTGAGCAACGCCACGTACCCCTTGTACATGGCGTCAGTCAAGCCTCACTTAGACGCTACATTTGTTATGATTAGGGGCTTCCCCTTGAAGTCCGACAGCTTCACAAGGTTCCCGTCGATGTCGTTCGCCTCGAAGCTGTGCGCAGTCTGTTGGAAGAGGGAGACGGTGATGCATGCGAGCTTGGGTGGTGGGGTTTCACACCCCGGTTTGCAAAAGCTTCTTTGGGGAAAAGGGGGAAACGCGAATACAGAAGAAACGCTTTTGTGGTGCAATCGTGATGAATCTCCCTCTGCGTGAATTTGTCTTCGCACAGTTCCCTGCGCTGTGAACAGAACACTCAAAAGCCAACACAGACAAGGCCTGGTGTACAGTGCAACGTTCCCAGTGAGTGTGGTGGGGTGCGCCAACCTCCCAACCCATCCATTGCGTTGGCGGTGTCAGAGGACAGAGAAAGCAGAGGCAACGAACCTGGATATGGCTGATGTCCTCCATCTCAACGTCGTGCACCAGGTAGTGATTGTATGCGAAGAGGGCAATAACCATAGCAGCAAAAAGCCCGCCACACACTTTCGCAATGGCGCTCACAGCATATCTCGCCTGTGTGACCAGCGCAGGCCTGAATGACCTGGAGATCGCCTGCATCTTGCCTCCGGTCGCAATAAAAGATACCCCACCCCGACACCTGCCTTGTGACTGGAAACACACATGACGTGTTCAAACCAACACATGAGTCTGAGAGGGGGGGGGGGTGCGCAAAAACAGACTAGCCCACACATCACTACAGGATGGAACGGCACTCCTGCCCCCCGAAATAAGAGAAAGGCTGTTGTTTGTGTGCCAAATCCAGATATAACAAAAGCAACTCCTGATGAGGATGTTGCCTTTGTTGCCCAAAGCGCTCCCGGCTGTCTTTTTGACACTGACAGGAGCCCTGTTGCAGTAAAAATCAGGCCGTATTTTAAACCGGAAGGGGTCAGGGCGAGGGGGGTGGGGTGGGGTAGGAGTGGGGAGGAGGGGCAGTGAGGATCCCATCGGCACCCACTTGGCACAGGGACCCGTCCTGAGATCCCACGCCCAACCCAAAACCCCCCCCACCCACCGCGTGTAGGGGCAAGACGAGGCGGCGGATGACTTCTTTTCGACATACCCGCAAGTCCTTTTCGCAGCACTTCTGCGAAGAGTTACCCATGGTGAGCGAGAAAAATGGAGTCAGCTAGAATAGGCTTGCTTCCTGGTGACGGTGTACATGAGTGATGCGTGGGAAGGGGAGGTGTCGGTCTGCACACATCATCAGGGCAAGGGCGACTTGACTTGAAATGCATGGGCTCGGGCGGGGCGCGGGGGTGGGTCGGGTGATTGTCCTCACGGGCATCCCTCCGGTGGGGACGCAATCCCGGTAGCAGTTCCGTCAACACCCCCCCCCCCGAAGAGGCGGGCAGACGGAGGGGAAACGCCACCCATTTTCATTTCTCTGCCTGGCAGATCTACTTCGTTCTTCGCAACAACCCACATCCAGGGGCCCCATTGTGTCCCGGAGGAAAGCGCTTCGATTTACTTTGAGCGATTTTTAGCCGCCGTTCATAGCGCCACCCCCCCCCCCCTGGTGAGAGGGGGCCTTTTCTGCTCCCTTTTTGTTGATATTGTCGCATCGACAATCCCTTTGGGTAGCACACACACACACTACACTATAGGTTTTTGACAACATACACACACACAAAACAAGCAGAGGGGAAACAACACGCATCACCCCACCGGGCTAGCCCCCAGGCGAATCAGCTAGGCCGAAGTCCCATTCATCCTCCCCGAAAGGCAGATGGCCCTGCTGCTCCTCCAGCGGCGCGGCTGCCGGAACCCCAGCACCGTCTGGAGAGGACGGGAAGCCCAGGGCCGGCTCTTCCAGCGGCTCGCCCCACCCCTCCACGCCAAACCCCACAGCAGGCGCAGGGTCGGACGGCGATTCGGCAGCCCACACCAGGTTGGGCGGGCACCCCACTCCGCCATCCGGGGACCCTGCCGCTGCCGCTGCCTCAGCTGGCACCGCACCGGCGCTCCCCCCCGCCCCCACATCTGGCAGGGCACTTTCGGGGGAGGCAAACTCGCTGCCACCACCACCTCCTCCTCCTCCACCGCTTGACGAGGGAAGGGTTTGCGGAAGGCCCACTCCCGCACCCACCGCCCCAACAGGGCCCGGGTGTGCGCCCTCAGGGGAGGGCAGCGGCGGCGACGGCGGCGGCGGCGGCTCTGATGCCAGTGTTGCTGGGTCCTGCTGATGCTGCTGCCCCTGCTGCACTTCTGGGGAGGGGGGAACATCCCCGATGTCAAACCCCCCCACAGGGGTGGAAGGGGGCGACAGGATGGATAGCGGGTCAGCCCGGCTCTCTGATGCCGACGCTGCGGGTGGATCCTGCTGCTGACCTTCTGGGGAGGGGGGAGCATCCCCGATGGCAAACCCCTCCACAGGGGTGGAAGGGGGCGACAGGATGGACAGCGGGTCAGCCTGGCTCTCTGCTGCCGACGGATCCTGCCCCTGCAGTTCCTGCTGCACTTCTGGGGAGGGGGGAGCATCCCCGATGCCAAACCCCCCCACAGGGGCAGAAGTGGGTGAGAGGATGGATGGCAGCGCAGCCTGGCTCTCTGATGCCGGTGCTGCTGCTGCTGCTGGGTCTTGCTGCTGCGCCTGCTCTCCTAGGGAGGCCTCAGCCCCACCAAACCCCGCAGGGGCGGAAGTGGGCGAGGCCAGGAGGCAGCCCTGACCACCACCGCCCCCCTCCACGGTGCCCACCGGCACGCCACTGGGGTGTTGGAGCCCCTGCCCCTCCGCTGACTCCGGCGGATCCGCTGCACCCCCACCGGGGGATTCGATCCAGGGGTCGTCATCCCCTGCAGGCCCCCCCACCGAACCGTCCCCCCCCTGCTGCGCTGCACCCCAGCCGTCGGGCGGGGGGGATTCCAGGAAGTCGCCAGCCCCGGGTGCCGATGCGACATCTCCGCTGCGCACGCTCTGGAGGAAGTCGAGGAGGTTGGTCTCTGCGGGAGCCTGCTCCTGCGCATCGGGGAGTTGACCGGATTCGGCCATCTCGGTGTCACGCGCCTCCCTCTGGTCCCGCACCTGCTGCAGGTCGCTGGGGAGCTCCGGATCGTTGTCGAGTAACATCCCTGTGGCTTGGGCCTCCGCTTCGGCCTTCCGACGCGCCTCCTCCAGGCGGGTGACTACCGAGGCCTTCATCTGCCGCAGCAAGCCAAGGTAGTGCCCGATGGAGGCACGGTTGTCTGACACGCGGGAAACCCACGTGTTGTTGAATGCATTTTCGTCGAAGACAATCGCCGTCTCACGCTGGTAGGGCGCAGGGAGGGACCACTCGTAGACACCGGCAGTTTTGTGGACGCGGATATTCCTCCTCTGCCTCTTGGCGCTCCACAGCTTTGCCTCGTGGGTCCATTCCTCAATCGGCTCCGCCCGGCGCCGCTTCACGTCGTGCCGCCCGCGCGACATGCCCGGCAGATTCACCCCTACCCCAAACTCGGCTGATTCATCATCAGAAGCGACTCGCTGAGCATCCGGGCCCCTGCCGACAGCCGGTGCGCTGTCGCCCCTTGGGGATGAAATGTCTGACATCGTTAGAAAAGGAGGCGATCCCCTGCGGGGGGCAGGCTCACCGGGGTTGGGTGGCTGGCATCACCTGTGGTGGGTGTGTGTGGAAGTGGGGTGGCGATGATGGGTGGCGCAGAGAGGCAGATGGGTGTTAGAGGGCAAAAGGAGGGGGTAGAGGAGGGGAGGGGGGAGGGGCCTCGGCCAGGAGAGAGCGCGTTGTTTTTTTTTGTGTTTTTTTCTGTGTGTGTGGAAATTTTGGCGGGTGTGTTGTTCTTCAGGACGTTCGGTTTCTGGTTGCTTTCGTGTTTTTTTTTCTGGCGGTTTTTTTTGGTGGCGGTTTGCAGTTTGTTTTTGTTTTATTTTTGCTGATTTTTGCTTTGTTTTTATTTTGTGGCGTTTCTCACATGGCTTGACCTTGCCTGTTTGCTCTGAAACACCGTGCTGCGGAAGCTTCGCTGCTTTTGCTGCGCGCTGGCAGACTCTTTTTGAACGGTTGTTTCGGCTGTGCCCCGGGTGAGCTCCAGCCATGTTTTTTTATCTCACAGCTCGAGGCACACAGCTCAACCATCCCCATCCCCCCCCTCCCCTCCCATTTCGAACCGAACCCATTACAAAACAAAAGAAAATCACCTCTGGGGCGGCATGTTCCCAGACCATCTCGCTCTCCATTGTTTTTTGTCTGACCTAAGTTACGAACCAATCTCGCCCTCCCTTCACTCCTCTCAGCTCCCTGCTTCATGCTGAGGGTGGGGTGGGGCGCTGTACTGTGATGAAACAATCTTGTTCCCACCGGAATATGCAAGATGGTGGTGGGAAGGGGGAGGGGAGGGCAGGTGCAAGGGGGATGGAGAGGGGCATGGGGATGGAGGGAGAGCATGTCAGTCGAGTCAAAGGGGAAACCTCTGGTTGTTGAGGCAGTTTTTGGTAGAGGAGAGAGAGAGAGAGACGTGGGGGTAGAATGGGTACGGGGGAGGGGGTCACTTTAGGAGGCGGTATGAATCAGAGGGCAACAATGGATGGGGTGAGGAGGGAAGTTGTCTGCAGTAGAACTGTCGATACGTACGGGGGACCCGTGAGGAAACCGCCACCGAAGCCGGACTGCTGAATGGTGGTGAGTGTCCTCAAAGGTTCCCTTCCAACCTTGCTGGCAGCACTACCAGCAAGTGGTAAAACACACAAAAATGGTAACAGAGGGCAGCCTGCCCACCCAGAGTCAGTCTCCTCACCCGCGATACTTCCTCAGATCTAGCCTCCTAGTGACCCCCCAAGACGCACCAAAGGTGCTTCAACTAGTTGACTAACAAAAAGGGGGGGGGGGGACAAGGGAATGTAGAGAATGAGGAAACGCGAAAAAACCGACCTCCCTTTGGGGGGGAGAGGGGATCATGTGTTTGGTGAATAAGTCTGCACGCATGCATTGTGTGTGTGTCCATAGCATTTTTTTGAGAGTGGGGGGGTGAAACCATTCACGGGGTTATGTTGTTGCTGTTTTTTTTGGGCTAAAAATCACATAATGTGCTCCGCTGATAGCTCAACATTTTTTGCTCCTGTTTTGTAAAGCTTTCCGCGAGGAGGGGCGGGGTGAGAACCTCCATCAGGGGAACAGGCTCTGCGACCTGCTGGATGAATGGAATGCAAAATAGGGGGGTCGGCAGGGGGATGGGGGGTGGCACAGGCGTGTGTGGGGATAATACTGAGAGAGAAAGAGGATGAGGGGGTGTGGGTGTGAGGGAGGGGAGGGGGGAGAGAGAGGGAGAGAGAGAGAGAGAAGCCACGCTTCTACCTATTTGACACTCTGTTCGCGCGTCTCTTCCTGACTCGCAAAGAAGGATGGCGATGTGAGTAGGGCGTGAGTATTTTTTTTCCAAGTTTTCAACCCGGTATTCTTTTCGTTCTGAAGGGGGATAACGGGTGGGGTGGGGCGGGCGATGAGGTGGTGTGGGTGAGTGGGTGAGTGGGTGTGGGGCGGTCTGCAAACACTGGAATTCTGGCACCTCACAGCTTTATTTTCTCTGTTATGTCCCGACAGAGGCTTGACGACCAGGCCTGTGCCTAAATATGGCCAAAAATCGTCAAAAACGAGAGTTTACACCCAACTTTTTTCCCACTTTTTTTCCTTCGGCGCCGGTCCCTTTTTTTAGCCCAGAACATGGTATTTCGGCGCGAAAACGCGTTCTTTTGCTGCATTTGCACACAACCAATTCACAGCTGGGCTGGGGGTCTCTTTTTTTTGCGTTTTGTTTTACAGGATCTCGCCTGATATGGGAGCCTCCCGCGAGGGTGCTGGAACCGATATGCCACAGCCCCGTACGCGCAAGGACTTGGCTCCAAGACCAGGCACAAGCCACAGGGGGGTCTGGGGGGCGGAGCCCCCCAGCCGCCGGAGGCCACGGTAGTGAACATCTGTTGGTTTGAGCTCGAGAGCAAGCCTCTGGGCGATGCCATCCCGTGGGAGGTCGCCCGTGGCCTCGTCTTCGTCGTCACTTCCGAGTTCTTGCACAGCCTCCGATTATTCACGGAGGCTGTACAATAATTCGGCCCAAACAGCCACCCGCGGCCACGAGCACCGTGGTCGCGAGCAGCTGCAGGACGGCACTCAGCACAGCACCCGTGTCAGCGGGGGTGCGGAGCGTGCCCAAAAAAGGCCAGGCATATCCCCCCCCCAAAAAAATTCCTAAAAACCCCCCAAAACAACCCCCACTAAAAATATGGGAAGAAAAAAGTGGGAACTTTTTTTCCCTGAGGCCGACCCTTACATCTACATCCGACTTAGGCACAGGCCTGTTGACGACCCGACAAAAAAAATACGCCATAAAATCCAAGTTTCCACCCTCCCCCCCCCACTCCCAAAGACTGAACATCCAGAGGCTGCCGTGCGTGCCTCTGGTAGGATGCAGCCAATTTCTCCCCACTGTCCCCACCACATGCAATGACTTGTTTCTTTCGGGGGTTGTGTTGGTTGGAAAAAAATGGGAGGGGGGGGGGGGGGTGGGGGGGGGGAACGGTACACGGCGGACTCCCACACGTCAGGGTGCACCTTTTTGGGATATCGGAATATCGGGGGTCCAGACCCCCGCTCGCGGGGGTCGGGACCCCCGCGAGTGGGGGTCTGGACCCCGCTCGCGGGGGTCGTCTGGGCACCAAAAATAGCAGGGCAGACTCCCGCTAGCGGGGGTCCAGACCCCCACTCGCGGGGGTCCAGACTCCCGCTAGCGGGGGTCCATACCCCCGCTCGCGGGGGTCCAGACCCCCACTCGCCCAGACCCCCGCCCCAGACCCCCGCTCCAGGGGGTGGGAGTCCACCGTGTAGTGGATGTATAGTCGTGAAATTGAACGTTTTGTTTTTGGAACGACGACCTCGGAGGGGGTGGGGGGCGAACGAGATGCCCTTCCCCAAGCCCAGTGAAACCAGTGCCCCGCAGATAAGTTTTGCAGTATCCGGTGTGTGCTTCGAAGGGACTGGCGGGGGGCAAGCCCCAGAGAACACATCACCCTCAGAACCACCACCGCTTTGCAGTCATGATACTGCTCATCGTGCAAGGCAAGCGCACGAACGAGGGGAAGGTACCCCAGACGAAGGCAACGTATGTGCCTCACCTACAGCACTGAGTTCTTCAGGACAAAGACTGCTGTGTGCAAGGCTATATCAGTGAGCCAGTGCCGAGAGGCTTCGGCATGCGTGTGGGGGGGAGAGGTCCCGCAAGCCAGCCTGTTATGTCTGGCAATCTGCCTCTGCTGACTAATTTTGCCTCTTTGGTTTCGTTCAATTGCAAGCTGTCGCCAGGTTAAACAGGGGCGGGTGCTTTGTTTTGCCACTCCAGAACTGTCGACCTGGGCCCCGTCATTTTACACTTGTTGCGTGTGAAACACACGGCACTGTGGTCGGAGCCCCAACTAGCCAGCTTTCGCCCAGGCTATAACCCAGACAACCTCAGTGCCGAGTTTATATTTGTGAAGCACCCCTCGGGTATTCTTTGCTGCAGACAAGGATGTAAAGCTTTTCTGGAACACGGGGGGGGTGGGGGGTGATTGGCTGTGTACATGCGATCGTGTCTGCTCCGAGGAGCAGCAATATTCATACCTGCGTGATACATTGAATATATACATTGCATGTGCTCACTGTTGCCCCTGGATCCCAGGACAGTCTCTGGAACACTCTGAAACGCTGCGGCAAGACCGGCAACGTAGGGGCAGTACAGTTAGGGCAAATCAGTGATCGTGACTGGAAGCATGCTGTGGACCTTCAGATCACAGCAGGTAGACACCGTTTCAAGACACATATTCAAAGAAATTATGACGAACGGGGGCGAGGATTTTTTTGAAGGCGCTTGGTCCCTCAACTGAGTGCGATCCCGTTTGATCCGTCAAACCGGGGAGGAAACTTTCCCACGATCGAAGCCAGGCCAGAAATGAAAGGGGTAGACAAAATCACGGGATGATCAGAACGCGCTGGGGGGCGGGGGTGAATCGTAGCGTACATCGCACTCACACCCCACACCACGCGCTTGTCGCTTCACCTTCTTTTTGTTGAAAAATGGCCAACGAATGATCAGCCCTTGGCATGGGAAGTGGGCCGAAGTGGCAACCCCTTGTAAAATGCATCCCACCCCGCCCCCTTTCCCTCCTGCAGCGGATCTCGCCTCGACAGTCATAGAAAAAATGCCGGGTCCCATGAAGGCGGTCATTTTTTTTGTGTCGCTGTTGACTCTTTGCCCCATTCAAAAAACCACGGGGAAAGAGCGGCACGCAATTACATCGGCAGAGCAGAGGAGGGGCTAAAAAGCCGCCAAAACATGATGATGGTCAGCAGCTGCATGGCAGGGGAGGAACAGGCACGTAAAAAAACCCGCAAAAACCTCATGACACTCACGAAATATGCAAGACCACGGGGGGGTGGGGTGAGTCGTTCCCCTGAACAACTCAATCCGAGACTCGTGGTATCGATGAAATACATACAGAAATAGCAGTGTCAAGGCATCGGGAGCTGGGTATGAATGGGCCCTTTGTGTGGCACTTGATCCCTGGAGCACCTGAATAAAATACTTCTACAGCTTCGGGGTCGATGCCGGAGGTGGCGGCGGTTCGGATTTCCCACTATCCCAAACCAATGCATGGATAGCGAGGCGCTGGCCTTGGCTCTGACGATCAACAGCCTGGAGGGTGAGCTGAACAGGCTATGACATCATTCGTCGGAGCAAAGAGGCGACAATACACCACCGCCCCTCCCCGAAAGGCAGGCTGTTCCACTTCTGTGAAGGGCCCGCACAGGTGTGTCCACCTTTTGCACATCTTCATTCCCATCGTCCATTCACAATGCCTTATTGCCTTTGTTTCGTACTGTATCACATTGCCTCGTCACAAGCATGGCGTGCATGGGGTGATTTCTGCCACAACGGCTCACCGCGACGAGTTTTGTCTCAGAGAGGTCACAGGGGAAGTCGGATGTTTTTCTTGGAGGGGTTGATGCGAGCAACCGTCCTCTGAATTAATCGGGGTTCAATTGTCGAGAGTGAAGGTCAAGGCAAGCCTCCCACCTTCCCGCAATATTGGATCAGGGTGGGGGGGGGGGAACGCACACGACATCACTACAAGCGATAATGGGGGGAGAGTGTGATGCACGCAGCCCAGACACACGTGGATATTTTGTTGTTGTGTAGAACACACTGAGGACACGCTCGAGATGCGATCACCCACCCAACGCACGCGCGCTTCCTCTCTCGGCGTTGTAATGAACAGCCGAGAGTAATTTTTCCACCTCACGACATTCTCACAGCAGGGACCTGAGCTGGCAACAGGCGTTGGCAACAGCTCTTGTCGAAGCTGTCACGCAAAATAGCGAGTGTCGCTCACAAGGCGTGAGCATCGGGTGAGCACAGAAGGGAAATTTGTTGGGGGTGGAGGGTGAGTGGTGGTCCCCTAATAGGCAAGACATCTCCACAGCCTGTCAGGCATGCGAAGCGTTCGCAAATGGCCCGTACGGCGAATAGCTTAGACAAAGATAAACCTCTCACGGTCACACACACACGCTCACTCACTCACACTCACACAATTTGGAGCTTGGGGATGTGTTTGGTATTGTCACGCACTTTTTTTCACCCCACTGAGTTTTCTTTTTTGTTCTCTTCTTTTTTTTTGCGATGCCCTGCACTGCTAATCAGCGAGCAACCCGGCCTTGGCAAAAAAAAAAACAACAACAACAACAAGAAAAATAAAAAGAAAAGGTCGCCAAAAAAAATTGCAACCGCTCATCAAGCTCGATCTGGCAGTTATAAAGACAGGCCCGGAATATGGAATATAGCCGACAAAGAGCAGTCCCGCTTGGCTTTGATACTCCAGTCTTTAGGAACGGTTTGATGTCGGGAGTGGATGTCTGGTGCATCATATCTTCTTGAGGATGGCCTCTTGGGGTGGGGGTGTGGGGTGTGGGGGTGAAAATGGAGAAGAGAGAATGAAGGCGAAATGGGGGCAGGGAGGGGGGGAAGGTTTTTCTCTCTCCAAAGGCAGAGCGTTTTAACTACAAGAGTCGCAGAAATGAGGGGAGTCGGGGGTGGGTGGGGGGGGAGAGAAAGAGGAAATGGGTCAGCAGGACTAGGGGAGGGTGGTGTGGGGGTGTGTGGGTGGGAGGGGGGGAGGTGGAGGGAATAGACGGATCTGTCACAGTGCTGTGGGCAGCCAATCCGCGAAGCCACAGCATATGGCCCCCTCTCACTCTTTCACCCGCCCCCAAACACCAGATCAATGGTGTGGTGGCTAGCCACGCTTTGCAAAGCCTGCTTTGGTTGCATGATTATGGATCGTGCATTCAAGTGTTGGAAAGTGCCAGGGTATCACTTGGTAGAAGGCAGCCCAGCAACCCCCCCGCGGTGCCCTTCACCACCCAGAGAGTAAGCTGTGAAGCAGCGCCACTGCACCACAGACCCACCTCCCCATCCCCACCCGCATCTCTCTTCTTCCTGCGAAAACAGGATAAAAGCAAAGAATACAAAAAGGGGAATTCGAACAGGCTCTGGGCCTGGGCACTGTTCCGCCATTTCCTCATCAGAGACCAAGTGTGGTTTGTGGGCCGAGAGGCACTGCCGCTCTCTGAGAACCCATCCAAGCGATTGGAGCCTGGCGTGCTCACCACCCTGCTGCAGCCCGACAGGGCTCCGTCAGGGAGGGGGGAAATGGATCGATGGGGCAGAGATCATGCCCGCTGACTATCGCGCACTGGTTGAACTGCCCTAATTTCTTGCATTGCGAGTAAGATGATGTCACACACGCCAACAGCAATCGGGAGTGAGAAGAGAGAGAGAGAGGGGGGGCAGGGGGGGGGGGGGGATGACAGGGTAAAGCTGTGTGCGCGCGCAGCAAAAAAAATGGGTGGGCCGGATCCGTCTCGGCTTCAACAATTCACGAGCTGCAAAAGAGCCAGATTCCTGTGAAGGCCGGATCTATCGCATGACGTCCTTTCCTTTGTGTGTTATTCCCGCCCTGCCCGTAATACTCTGGAGGGGCGGTTTCACTACCAAAAAAAAGGGGGATAATTTATGCGAGGGCAATTCAGCAAACATGTTTGCACGCTGCTCCAGAGAGTGTCCTTGCTGTCCAGCTAATTACAGTGGACACCCGCACCCGTGTATGTGTTGCGTATCATGCCTGTCATTAATAACCAGATCTGCCATGCAGGGACGGTCAGACCTGGCGAGCACAATACTATTCGTTATTCGGTCACGCAAAAAAACTAACCTTGGGTGGGAGCTCACCAATCGTGGGAAAATCATCGCCAACGGGCCGGGTGGTCAGCGTCGGATGTATCACACCAGAGGGAGGGCTGGAAAGGACAGGCCCTTTGCGTGCGAAAGGTGATCTGTTGTGCAAAGAGAACGGGAGAAAAAGACGCACGAAAAAAAAACACATATGGTTTGCCAGTTTTGGTTTGCATTGGTTTGACATGTTCGCCGCCGCCGCCCCCACTCCCCCCCTGCCGATTTTCATTTTTTTGTAAAAGGCCCGTGGCGGATGCACCTCACGAGATATACCGCCCCCAACACACACCCCCTCCGGCGTTCCCTGTCATCTCGACGACGAAATAGCAACATGTGTCGTCAAACTCAAGGGGCTGGCATTTTTTTTGTTGATTCATATTTCTTGTTCCTCGTTCCTCAATATAATTTTTGTTCTTTCTAGGGGACATGGTGCGCCTCACAACAAGTGAGGTGCTCTCTGTCAGCCGACGAGCAACGTTGCTCTGCATGGCGTACCACCAGCCGGACTTAACAGCTTAAAACACACATCAACGCGACGCCCTCGTCTCTGTCGGCGTGTCGAACGCCACGCAGGGCAGGTCAGCGACCCACGCGCGTACTCATAGCGCCACGGTACTCTGTGAGAGCAATGACGGTGACATCAAGTGGGCCGTGATGTACTCCTCACATCCTCCACATGTGATCACAACGCACCGGGGAGGCGTCACCCAGGAAGGGTTCGGCACCCACTCGGAAGGCTGCGCATCACCACCCTGTCTTCCAGGAGCAAAACGTGGCTAATCTTTGCACAATGGGGGGGCCTTGATTCCCTGCCTCCGACGCACTCTACTCCCTTTCGTTTGCTGTTCCTTCGAATTTGGATATTTTTTTGTAAAGTTGTCTTGCTTGTTTGATACTCCCCCTCCCCTGTCTATGGGCTGGTGCTGCCTTAACAGAACACGGGGGGTTGGTGGGGGGGGGGGGGAGGGGGGGTAGAGAATGGAGGCATATTCCATCTTGCAACCAGAGTTCCACCGCAGATAGAGGCGGGAAGGTGCGGGTGGGGTAAAAGGGGGGTGGGGGGGGGGGGGGTATAAAGAAGAAGGGAGGGAGGGAGAGGTGGAAGAAAAAGAAGAACAGGGGATCATCATCATCCTTGTGGTGCATCGCAGAGATCAATATTTTTTGGCACCGACGGCCAAACAGGGGAGAAGGGAGCTGAGAAGATGTGCACCGAAACAAAAAAAGGCGAGATTGCGCACTCTCTCAGGGAAGCAGCGGGAAAAAAATGCTTGGACATCGCGTGGGGAACGGGGAAGGTGGGGGGTGGGGGATAGACCAACGCAGAGAAACACAACCCGTAGAGTCGAATCCCCTTCACTCAATTTTCAGGTAGTCTCGTATTGCAATTTGGGTTAGCGTGCTGGCACCGCAGTGTAGCCCCGAAGGTACACACCGAGAGAACCCCGGGCCCGCGAGGTAGTCTCTGAGACCTGGTGAGAGGGAGGTGCAGCCGACGCACGGCAGCCCACAAGCCCCTATGGGGGAGAAGGCGGAATGGGGGGGGGGTGAAGTGGAGAATTGTAAGGCGGAGTCGACCTCCCTTCACTCTTTATGCAGGTAGGGGAAGGAGGGGGGAGGGAGGGGGGGGGTGGAGGGAATGCCGATGAAGGCATGAATGACTGCACCTCGATTGCCGGTTTGGGGAGGGGGGGGGGGGGCAGTGGCTGGGGTAATTTTCTGGGGGGTCGCTTACAGCCCCGGGGGGGGGGGGGGGGGGGGGGGGGGGGGGGCTGGCGTGCAGGGTGCAGGCAGCGCGCGCAAATGCGGCCTGTTTCCGGGTGCCCGCGCGCTGCCGGCGACCGTGCACCCGAGGTGCACGGTTTGGGCTGAATCTGGGTGACGTACGAGTAGGGCTCCCACCCTGAAAATGGGCTACCTGCGGTCACTCCAGGTACCTGACATCACCCGAAAGTGACCCAAAATCAGCGGGACCCCCTCCTCGGGTGTTCCGAAACCCCTTTCTTTTGACTATTTGGAATCTGTGCGGATCGTAGTGGGGTCACACTGTGGGTCGAGGTGTCAAGCTTCACCCATGAAATGTGGGTCTGATTCAGGGTCTGGTCATAGGAGGCTGGCCCCAGGAGGATGTGACTGGGAGGCAGCCACACCAGCCCACCCACCCAGCGGGACCCCCTCCTCGGGTATTCCAAAACCCCGTTCTTCTGAACGTTTGGAACTTTTGCGAATCGTAGTGGGGTCACTTTGTGGGTCTAGGAGCCAAACACCGTCCATGAAATGTGCCTCTGGTTCAGGGGCTGGTCCTAAGGGAATGTGACTGGGAGGCAGCCACACCCACCCACCCAGCGGGACCCCCTCCACGGGTGTTCCAAAACCCCTTTCTTTTGAACGTTTGGAATTTGTGCGGATCACAGTGGGGTCACTTTGGTGGTGTGCGAGCCAAGCATCACCCATGAAACACGGGTCTAGTTCAGGGGCTGGTCAGCGTGGCTGGGAGGCAGTCAGCCCACACCCCACCCCACCCACCCAGTGGGACCCCCTCCTCGGGTGTTCCAAAACCCCTTTCTTTTGAACGTTTAGAATTTTTGCGGATCACAGTGGGGTCACTTTGGTGGTGTACGAGCCAAGTTTCGCCCATGAAACGTGGGTCTGGTTCAGGGACTGGTCATGGGTGAAGGTGGCTGGGAGGCAGCCACCTTCACCAGCCCACACCCCACCCCACCTACCCACCCAGCGGGACCCCCCCCTCGGATTTTCCAAAAACCCGTTCTTTGGGATATTTGGGATCCGTGCGGATTGTGGTGGGGTCATTTTGGCCATGGGGTGCCTATTGACACCACTTACTGGGAAATGCCAATTGGGTAAAAGTACCCCCCCCTGTACAGGTACAAGGGGGGGGGGGGGGTAGGGGGGGGGGTCAAATGCCACCCTTTTACGTGGACAAACACGATTTTTCAAAAAACCGACGCAGAGGCCCCAAAGCCCCCGTAAACCCTCCAAACCCCCCCAGATCGGTCCGGAAACCCATCGAACCCCACTTTTCCACCATTCCGGGCACCTCAGGTGCCCGAATTGGGGTACCTAAATTTTGTGCCACCGTTTGGTACCGGACAGTGCCACTGTGTGGGAGGTTGGAAAAGAAAATGCCCCAACACACCACATCTGAGGGTTGCAATGCATGTTGCTTGCCAACCACGTCATCCGGTGGGTGTCAGGCGCTATGTAGGTGGCATTAGCCAGGTCTTCGATGAGTTCTGGCTTGTATATGTACCTCCCTGCCACCATGCACCGGGAGGCTGCCTGTAGGTACGGAACAGTCCAGATGGTCGTGTGATTCCTGTGCAGCAGTGCTCCACAACCGGGATGTGTTGACAACGACTGTTGCAACACGAGCTGTACATTCCGGGAACACACGAAGTGCGCTGTCGTGGTACCCATTGTGCCAGAATTGGTAGTTGCTGCGGTCTACTTTGCCTGGCCCAAGAGCACTGGTACTGAACGGTGCAATATGCGTGGCGAGGTGAATGCAACGGAAGGGCGCAAAGTCAATACAGCTCTCGGATGGCGGGTGGTGGTGCCACTAGTGTGTGACGTTCACTCGAGGATACAACGCATCACAATGAATCAGCAACCGTGGACCGAGTACAATACGCTCTCTGTGGCTGGTGTGGGGGACAAAGGCAGTGCCTGTGCCGCAGGCAGGGAGGTACATATACAAGCCAACAACATACATAGCCAACAACACATCGAAGACCTGGCTCATGCCACCTACATAGCGCCTGACACCCACCGGATGACGTGGTTGGCAAGCAACATGCATTGCAACCCTCAGATGTGGTGTGTTGGGGCATTTTCTTTTCCAACCTCCCACACAGTGGCACTGTCCGGTACCAAACGGTGGCACAAAATTTAGGTACCCCAATTCGGGCACCTGAGGTGCCCGGAATGGTGGAAAAGTGGGGTTCGATGGGTTTCCGGACCGATCTGGGGGGGTTTGGAGGGTTTACGGGGGCTTTGGGGCCTCTGCGCCGGTTTTTTGAAAAATCGTGTTTGTCACCCCCATTTGACCCCCCCTAGGGGGGGGGGTCCTTTCCTACAGGTGCGGGAGGTAGCCAGTGTACCCCCCCCCCTGCCCCCCACTTTGCGAGGGACCCCCCCCCCCCCGACCAGGGTGGGGGTCACCCAAAATTTCGAGGAAATCCTGGTGTCACCCTGAAAACCTGGGTCGCCAGCCTGACCTCAGCCCGCGGGGAGCCCCCCCCCCGGCCAGCCCCTAAGGGCCACCCTACTCTGCCAAGCACTGCCCATAACCACTGACTTGGGGTGGTCAGGCTGCCAAAGCTGCAGGGCAAGCAACCCAAAGGGGCCTGAAGCGCAAGAGATGTCGTGCCTCAGGGGTTGATGCTAGCCTGGGAGGTGTCAAGCTTCCCGCTAGATGTCCCATTGAAGATGGCATGTCCCCTGGGCCAACTCCCCTGGGAGACGGGACACACGGCGGGTGCTCAGGCGGGGCCAGCTGGGGGTGGCAGTATGGGTGGCGTGGGGATCCGAGGGCGCTGAGCACTGGCACACTGCGGCCCTCGCCACTGCTAGCAGCCCCGCTGTGCCGCAGAATTGATTCCCGACTCCAGTGCGACAAGAGGGGCTGGCGCACGACCTGCATCGCACACAGCGAGGCTGTGGATGAGGACGAGCGACGTGACCCGGACTGCCCCCTGCGGGGCAGTCCGGGCCACGTGCGGGTATCCGAAGCCCCCAGGCTCCCTCCCTGGCCTCCACACGTGCCTCACATCCTGGTGGTCCGCCAACGGACACCTGGAAAAATCGAGAAAAAATGCCCCCCAACCAAACTACTAGACCGGGGTGTTTAAGTCCCTTCGGGAAAATTGGCCGCCGAGGGGACTTAAACACATCATATGGATAGGGGACTTAAACACGGGGGGGGGGTAGGTATACGTAAATATTATGGAACGGGCCCATTTTTGGCCGGTCCGTTCCATAATATTTACAGGGCCAGTTGGGGACTCGGTGGTGAGGATGGCTTGCCTCAGGAATCGCGCGAAAAGTGCACGAGTAGGCCCCGTCAGGGACTCTGTATGCCGTCCGATCACCTGGCCCAAGTCCCCGAGTCGCAGAAAGCCCTGTAAATATTATGGAACGAAAAAAATCTGGAACGCCAACCCACCAGCGTTCCAAAATATTTACGTTCCATAATATTTACGTTCCATAATATTTACGTTCCAAAATATTTACGTATACGGTATACAGAAAAGAAATACGAAACGCGCCCTCGCTGAACAAGGGGAAAAGGGGTGGTGTGTGTGTGGGGTGGGAGGAACACCATCAGCAAAACCGACGGGGGGCAAAAAAAGCAACATCGGGTTTTTTTTGTTGTTGTTGAGTCTTTTTTTTTTCTCGCGATTGCCAGGTTCCCGCACCCCCCCCCTATTCAGTTGATTCTTCTCTCAGAAACTGCCTTTGATTTGGCCTCCATGACCAAAAGAATCGGCAGTTTAGAGTATACACGCCGCTGGGTCCTTCAGATGGAGTGTAGGCAGCCATGTGGATCAGCTCGCAATATTTTGCTTCACTATCAATGATACCAGCAACCTATATCTTGTCCAATCTGACTCCTGTGCTTGCCGCTTCGAGAACAGGGCGATGCCTTTGCTCTGGGAAGCATGTGCACAAGAGATGGCCACACCAACGATACTTCCTTTCCTTCATATGTTACCATATCTTACGCCGCGCGCATCATAATTTTTTCTTGAATTTCATTGCCGATCACACCCCCCCCCCCCCATTCTCCCCTGCCACCCACCGCCACCGCCACAACCACTACAAAAAAACAACACTGAAGAAACCAAATTGGAAAGTCCAACACACTCTGTGTAAGAGATGCAGCGTACTGCAACTCCCTCCGCCCAATGAGGGGGAGGGGGGGGTGGGGGTATGGAAGAGAAAGACGGATGAGCAGGGCATTAGTTTGGGCTGGTTATCCGGTTTTGATAACCAGGTTTCGGAGAAACCCGGTTACCGTATACGTAAATATTATGGAACGTAAATATTATGGAACGGGCCCATTTTTGCCCGGTCCGTTCCATAATATTTACGTTCCATAATATTTACAGGGCCAGTTGGGGACTCGGTGGTGAGGATGGCTTGCCTCAGGAATCGCGCGAAAAGTGCACGAGTAGGTCCCGTCAGGGACTCTGTATGCCGTCCGATCACCTGGTCCAAGTCCCCGAGTCGCAGAAAGCCCTGTAAATATTATGGAACGAAAAAAATCTGGAACGCCAACCCACCAGCGTTCCAAAATATTTACGTTCCATAATATTTACGTTCCAAAATATTTACGTATACGGTATTTACAAAAAAAACCAAAATTTTGGCTCGGAACCGGGGTTTTTCCTGACCCAGTAACCTGCTGCGTTAGCCCCACCAAGCAGCCACAGTACGGCAGGGCGCGCGCACCCTCACCGGTTTTTCCCCCCTTCACCTCGCCTCTCACATCTAGCTGATCATCACCACTCACCACCAGGCAGGCACCGACTGTCATCGTCGCACTATGAAGAAGCGCAAGGGGACACAGGAGGCCCCAGTAGATTGGGGGCGGTTCGGGGTCACGGGGGGGAGGCGGAGGGTGGCCCGGAAGACGTTGGAGGAGGAAGCGGTGGCGGGGCTCGACACATCGTACGCGACATGGCAGGCTGGGACCTACCCCCAGCAGAGCCAGTTCCCCAATCTGCACGGGTTTCTGTGCCACCAGGGAACTCTACGGAGATTTGCTAATCACCAGGCGATGAACAACGCGAAGCTTGTCAGTGCCCTCAAGGCGTTTGACCTGCTTTGTCGGGAGGACGACAGCAAGGCGGCCGCAGACCGGAAGACGTGGGGTGACCTGGTAAAGGAGTCTCTCGCAGTCGCAGAGCGCGAGCCAACTCCCGTCGCTCTCCCGTCCCTCCCGATCGCCTCGCAGCAAGCCCCGCTCCTCTCTGCAGACCTGTCGATTGTGGAGGCTGTCGAACACGCGATGCACCAGGAGGAGCAGACCGAACTCTCCACGAGTGTCACAGAGGCGATGATCCAGGAGCTGACGACGGAGGGCCGTCAGCGGGCACCCCACAGCTGCACTGCCAACCGCACCGACACCCCCGTGCTGTACCCCGCCTTGCACAAGCACGAGGTGTACGGGTTTGCGGAGAGGGTGCTCGTCCCCAGGGCGTATGCGCCTGCTCCGGATACGGCTGAAACCCTGCAGTTCCCCCTACCCTCGGAGCTTCCTCTACTGCCGGAGGATGTGCAATCAAATGCCCGCATAATGCAAATGCTGAGGACGACGCACCAGTGGGCCCGGCCCACAACTCAAGGGCTCGTGTGTCGCTCATGTTGGGGGGCGGCGGCCAGCGGTGCCTTCACTGGGCGGGCCCTTCCTTGGAAGGATGTGAACATGCGCCTCACGTCCCGAGGAAAGGAGCACACCGACGGTGTGCGCAGTTCGCACACCAGGAAGTGGACCACCTGGCTGGAGGGGGAAGGGAGGCGCGTGCAATTCGGGGCTGCAGGCGAGTTGCGCGTGACTGCCCAGCGGCAGAGCTGGATCAACGCGCAGGTGACCAGCCTTTTTAACACGCAGATGCTGGTCCACCTCTTCCACGACCTGCAGTTCTGCTGCAAGTACAACAGGCCGCTCACGACGACACCCCGTGAGATCCGAGAGCGGGATGGGTATTTCAGCCCAGAAAGCAAGCGCTTCACGGCGTCATATTTTAATTTGACCAGTAGTACAATCGTGAACGAGGCCTTGCATATCATGGCAACAGTCATTCGTCGGCAGATGCAGGCCAAGATTGCCCAGTCGCCCTTCTGCGCCGTCCTCACTGACGAAACCCAGGACGCGACGAAGCTGAGCCAGCATGCGACCCTGATTCGTGTTATCGACCCCACAACCTTCGAGACGCAAGAGCTGCTGTGGAGCATTGCACCCCTCCGCGACAGCCAGAATGCGGCCAACATCTGCAGCTTTCTCCTGGAGCAGACAGAACATCTGGGGGAAAGCTTCTGGAACCGCGTCGTGTCCTTCGCCAGTGACGGGTGCAACACTATGGGTGGTGGGAAATCCGGGGTGCAACTCCGCGTGAAAATTGCGAAGTGCCCGTATGCGCTCTGGGCGTCGTGCCGCAGCCATGCCCTCAATTTAGTCGCGCAGCACGTCGTGCGGAGACACCCTGTGATTCAGGAATGCTACAACACCATCGCCGAGACGTACGCCTGCCTGTATCGAGGACACAGCGCCAGCAAGCTTCGGGTGTTCGCGGAGTGCCAGGAAGCCTGTCGGCGTGTTGATGGGTTCTCCTACTGGCGGCAGCGCGAATTGTGTGCTGTGTCTGACACCCGTTGGTGCTCTCACGAAAGATGCGCCACCACTTTAACAACATGCCTGCGTGGGGTCGTCATGTGCATGGCGAAGCTTGACAGTGAAAAGGCTATCGCCCTCCGGAGCAAGTATGCATCAGCGGCAAACTGCATCGGCCTGTTCCTCATTAGTGAAGTGATGGGAATGATGGGGGCGTTCTCGAGGTGCCTTCAATCACCTGCGCTGTGTTTTGCGGACATCAGCCTCCTCGCTGTACACTACGCAACACAGCTCGGCAAGCTCATGGAGCACCCTGACCTCTTCGTGCGGTACATCGGGTGTTGGGTCCTGGTGAATGACGCACGGCCTGGCACGGAGCCCATCACAGAGCTGCACGTGACGGAATACCACCAGCAGTATGCCGTCCCATTTCTTCAGGAATTGAAGAAGGAGGTGGAAGAGAGGATGGATGAGTTTGAAGTTCTCTCATCCTTTGGGATCTACGACCCCAGATCCCGCGACTTCAACAAGCTGAACCTCTCGAAGACGAGGCTGTCCCGCATCACCACGCACTACTGCGAGGCAAAGAAGTTCAGTCTGCTTCAGGAGGATGGATCAATGCGCGAGACGGAGGAGTCCATTCCCTACTTCACATCGCAGGACAAGGCAGAGATCGAGGCTGAGCTTGAGGGAGCCCTGCAGGCAATAGCGAAGGACACCCAGACGGAGGCAAAGAAGAAGGGGGCGTCGTTCGCGAGCATCATCCGGACATTCCTTCGTGTCGATGTGAACAGGATCGCCTACCCGCAAACATGCCGCTTGCTGTTGCTTGCCCTTGCCGTTCCGTTGACAACCGCGGGTGTTGAGAGGCTCTTCTCAAAATTGCGCATTGTGAAGAACCGCCTCTCGTCGTGTCTCGGTGACACGAAGTTGAACGACATGATGGTCGTTTCTGCAGAGGGCGAGCTGACTGCCGATGGCATCCCCCCCGATGTACTTGAGCAGTATATCGAAGCGTACGTGTCCGAGAACAGGCGTCTGCAATACGCGCCGTTTCGTATGCTCCGCGAGGCCCAGCAGTGGGTCACCAATGACAGGGCTTCACACGAAAAGAGTTGGTGGATCTGAGGGCGGGTAGGGGGGTGGGGGACGTAGAGACTATAGATATCCTGGGGGGGGGGGTACAGATAATAGCACGCCGCGGTCACAACGGCGCACGAGGCGCTCGGGCGCGAAGCGCCCGAGCGAAAATTTTTGGTTTGGTTAAAACCAGGGTAACCGGGGTTCAGGCTCCGTCGGGAAGGTCAAACTAATGCCCTGCGGATGAGCGTGAAAAAGAAAAAAGGAGGTGTGTGGTGTGGGGGGTGTGCGCATGTGTTGATCAGTCGAGATGATGTGGCATGTCACCCCCCGCGCAGGTCTATATTGGTACACCCGCACAGGGTCTGCCTGCCCAAAGCCTGAATCAACACACACGCGTGAAGTTTGTTTTTTTTGGGCCTCGACAGCCGAGATCAGACTTGCGAGATAACCGCCAATTTGTTTACAGAAGATGAATTCGCACTTTCTTTTGTTGGAGCTCAGGACGCACCGATCCCACGCTCCCACCAATGGGCTGATTCTCAACGATACTACCGGGCTGTAGCCGCAATTTTTTTTTGCTTTATTTGTGACATTACCCTCACACCTTTTTCTTTTTTTCAAATATCTTGCTCTGTGAATATATGTGTGACAGGAGTGGGTGTCTAATCGATTTGTACACAAAACAGACTGCGAGCTTCGCGCATATTTTTTTTGGAAGTTTTTTTTTTGTTGCTCTCTTCAAGGAGAGGGAGATGACAATCGCAGCACCCAGAGCTGAGAGAAAATGAGTATATCAACCAAAATCTGAAAAACCGTATACTTTTTCAAAATTTTGAGTAAATGGCACCCCGCTACACCTTTTTCAACATTTTTTTTTATCGTGTAACGTACGGAATTGGCGCTTTTCAGGACAATAATTTTTCCAAAAAAATATTTTTTTTTGGTGGAGAAATTCGGAAAAACTGTTTTTGCCGATATTTTCTTCGGAATTTCACCCCCGCGGATCGCCACAAAAAGACCCGGTTTTTGACGGAATTTGAGAGTTGAGCTCCGTAGATTACACCATAAAAAAAATCGGTGAATTTAGTGGAGTAGAGTCCAATTTACTGCTGCCCAACCACTATTACCAACTTTCCTAAGGAAAATCCCCCTAAAAATCGACCCAAAAATGGGTCCGTCTCAGGGAGGCGTCCGGGCCGGAAACAAAAATTTTCCGGCCCAAAAATGTGATTCCTGTGTAGTTTTAGTGAGAACCTTCCCAGGAAAAAAAAATCGGTGACTTTTGCGGTGTATAAGGCCTCCTACACGGGGTCCCAAAGTACACAAAAATAGCCGAAAATAGCCGAAATCCTGGAGCAATTGAGAAAGTCAGGGGAGAGGTGGGGGCAGTGATCTCGTGCCAGGGCTGGCAGGGGGGGCCGCGGCCCCACCTCCCTTTTTCTGTAATTTTTGGGGAGGGTGGGCCGCCAGGGGTGGCATGGCCCTACCTTGGCCCTACCTCAATATTTTCCCCGTCGAATTTTGCGGATGGGTCAGATTTTGGGGCTTTTGGGTTCGGCCTTGTAGCCGAGTTTTCACGCGCAGCGTATGAAAACCCAACGCCATCATGAGCAGGTGTACCAGGTGCTGGGGACTTGGTGGTGCTCATCGAAGCGCACCGTCAGGCACTCATCAGGTCAAGCGAAGGATCATCCCCGCCTGGAATGTGCAACAGCACCAACCGGTGTGGGGATTAGCCTTCGAGGGATTTTAGGATGTTCACTACCGTGGCCTCCGGCGGCTGGGGGGCTCCGCCCCCCAGACCCCCCTGTAGCCTGTTAGCTTTGCTGCCGTTCCTGAACACGGCGCGCTGGCAAAGTTACTCGGGATTGCAGTTTTGCAAGTGCTCAATGGCAACCCAAGACCCCCTGACTACTGATTTTTGGTCCAGCAGGACGATCTAAGGCGGCAGCATCCGATGCCTTTCGAATTGGGGGGAAAACGTTCTGTGGCCCTGTTTGCATCATACTGCGGGAAATCGGAGTGGGGTTGGGCTGCACTTTTTCCCCTGCGGAGCGAGCTCGGCCCACCCTGTGCCCTACCTCTTTTTTGGTTTGCCCGACCCCCAGCGAGACCACTGGGTGGGGGGCCTTCAGGCCATTCTGCACTGCCCGGGGAAGCAGGGTGATGTTGGTGACATTCCATGAACTCTTGCATTTGAAGCAGGCCATGTTTGTGTTTCACATAATTCAGATGAGTTTTCCTGTGCATGGAAGGTGGTGGATTCGCAGGCAATAAGAAGCAAAAAAAGCACTGTACAACAGGCTTGCTCCTAACATGGAATACGGAATACACTCTCCGAAATTTCTCGATTTTTTTCTAAGGATTTTTAGGAGGGGATATTTATTTTTTTCTAAGGATTTTCCTTAGGAAACTTTTTCCGAGTGGGGGGTGAGGATGAGTCCTCCAGACACCCGCCCCTTTTCTGTTTCTTCCTGGCAGCCAAAAAACCGGTGTTCTTTCCAGCCAAGACCCAGATGTTCACTACCGTGGCCTCCGGCGGCTGGGGGGCTCTGCCCCCCAGACCCCCCTGTGGCTTGTGCCTGTCTTGTCACCAAGTCCTTACGCGTATGCCACTATGGCAGGTCAAGAAGGGGTGTCGTTGAAAAAAACGGTCCCGAAACCCATTTTTTGCTTTCATCCCGCAGCTGATGATGGCGGGATCACGGCCACAGGAGAGATGAGCCGTGGACGCCGGATACCCCATCTAGCGAGTAACTGTCAGATGGCGCCGACCCTATAGGAGGTCATCAGGCCGCGCAGCGCCTCATGCTGCAGGCAACCATCGCATGCCTCGGTCGTTCACGCGCCTTACAGCACAATGAAAACAAGGCGGTCATTGCCGACATTTTGTTTGGCCGAGGATGGCGAGCTACCGGACCTGGGGCTGCCAGTGGTGGTCTCGATCGAGGAGGCCTTCACCATGCGGTTCCGGTTGCGGCAGTCGTGCCGAAACGAGCGCCCATGAGTGATCTGTGACAGAATTTTCCAAGGCAGTGCACTACGTGAGGTTGTGGGACTGGCACAGGGAACTGCTGGGTCCGAAATCCAAGGCAAAAATCCTTAGAAAAAGGCAGGAATACATTTCCGGGATTTTGGCTATTTTTCAAGGAATACGGAGCAAGCCTGCTGTACAAAAGCCTACCAAGGGGGGTGAGAACTGCATCTGGGAGTAAATTGTCTTCCACTACACCTTTTTCCCCGATTCTGGCCGCATTTGATTCCGTTGCTACCATAGCTTTCCGAGATTTTTTGAATTTTTTTTTCTCCCGGCCAACCTCACCAGTCAAATTGGGATGCGCATCCGCATCCCAATTTGAACCCAACAGACTGCATTTCCGGAACTCGAAACAGGGCGGAATTGACTGCTAGGTATACCGCGGAATTCACGGTGGGGTCACAACTCAAAATTGTCAAAAAAATGTACAAATTGCTGCTGCCCAAGTAAACGACTAAAGTATACGGTTTTTCAGATTTTGGTTGATATACGTGTACGGGGGAGGCAAATGGATTGCCTCCTGGGACCCCCCACACACCTAAACCCGCTGAGAGAGAGAGAGAGAGGAAGAGGAATATACTCCAAAGCGAGAAAAGTATCTTTGGGTCGCCTTTGTTTGCGTTGTAAAAGACGGCAGCCTTTTACGTGAGTTGCTCATTGCTTTTTCCTTTGATATTGAGTAAGACAGAAGAGAAAATGCAGATGGGGGAAGGGTGTTTGAGAGAGAGAGGGGGGGGGGGGGTGGGAATATGTGTGGTGGGGAGGGGTGATGACTCAAACTGACAGCCGATCCCCTGGGGATGTGGCGAGAAACACCAAGACTCCCCGCAGCTGCAGACCACCCGACTCCAGCGAGAGGAATGCGCAACAGGAACAGGGTTGGTTCGGGGGGGCATTGAAGCTCTTTTTGACATCGACTGCCATCAACCCGGCATCTGAGACAACCAGGTCATGTGAGGTGCACAACAGTTTCTTTCCTGTTTGTGCGCACCATTGCGCGCACCGGCGCATGAGGTGCACTGCGTACAGTTCCATATATCACGATGCCAACAGCCCGAAAGATCTCTCTCAGCAGCCCCGTCTCCGTGGGGCCTGTGTTTCGCTGCCACACGAAGGGCTTCACCCCACTCACAAAGTCTATGGACATCACACAGCCACCTCACCGTGACACTGGTGTTATTTCCAGAGGAAGGGTGCGGGACCCCCCCTCCATTCCTGACGGATAAACCATCAGGCCAGCTCCAGGGGCGGGTGGTCGGGCAGGATGGGTTGGGCGGGTTTGGGGCCGTCACTGCAGTGGAAAAAGAAGCGGGATTCCACTGACACCAAGGAGATCCATTGGGGGTGGGTTGCGCACTCACCCGACAAAGAGCCCAAAGGAGCGAGGAGCGCTTGGCTCAGCCTTGGGGAGACGGGCAGGCGGGTGGGGTGTGGGTGGGGGAAAAGACAAAAGGAAATAAGAAAAAGAGGGTGGGTGGATGAGGGGGGGGGGGGATCAAAAAGAAAACCCTAAAACAGGACGGGATGGGGTGTGTCTGTTTCGGGCGGGGGTGGGGGTGGTTTCGAGATATGCTTTGGGTGTGCCTTTTTATTGTCGCCGATTGCTATGAGACGTGCCTGCAAGAAGAGAGAGAGAGAGAGATAAAATACCAGGAAACAATCCTGCCTCAAAAAATATCAGTGTTACGTGATGTACACTTTTCTTGAGAAGAGGGGGAGGGGGGGGGGGAGGGTGACGGGATGGGGGAAAGGGGGGGGGGAGGGCAATGTTGCAGGTGTGGATGTGCGATGCACAGGACCCCCTCCCCACCCCCCGCACCTCCCCCCCTCCCTGTACCCACCACCACCACATCCCGTTCTACGCCCCTCCAGTTCAGCTTTCTTTCGGTGGGGGGGGAGGTGGGGGGCGATTGTTTGGTGGACGTATTGCGTGATTGATCTACATGTTGTGCGTACGACGATACCGTTCCCCCCTCTGTACGTAACAATGGCGGGGGTATAGAATTGGGCAGCACTTTTGGTCCGTCCGTCTCTCGTGACACTCTCTGGATGTCTGGACGTAAGCTCTCTCTGTGACGATGGTGGAAAACTAGAAGGGATATGGCGGAGGTGAGAGAGGTATTACAGAAAGAAGGGGGCTATATGGGGAGCGTGGTGGCAGTGGGTGGTGGTGGTGGTGGGGGGGGAGAAAAAAAGCCTTACGCTGGCCGCTGTGAAGCTTGCTTTGAAGGCTCTTGCTGTTTTTTTTTTTTGGGGGGGGGGGGGGGGTAGGGGGGGTCAAATGGGGGTGACAAACACGATTTTTCAAAAAACCGGCGCAGAGGCCCCAAAGCCCCCGTAAACCCTCCAAACCCCCCCAGATCGGTCCGGAAACCCATCGAACCCCACTTTTCCACCATTCCGGGCACCTCAGGTGCCCGAATTGGGGTACCTAAATTTTGTGCCACCGTTTGGTACCGGACAGTGCCACTGTGTGGGAGGTTGAAAAAGAAAATGCCCCAACACACCACATCTGAGGGTTGCAATGCATGTTGCTTGCCAACCACGTCATCCGGTGGGTGTCAGGCGCTATGTAGGTGGCATTAGCCAGGTCTTCGATGTGTTCTGGCTTGTATATGTACCTCCCTGCCTGCGGCACAGGCACTGCCTTTGTCCCCCACACCAGCCACAGAGAGCGTATTGTACTCGGTCCACGGTTGCTGATTCATTGTGATGCGTTGTATCCTCGAGTGAACGTCACACACTAGTGGCACCACCACCCGCCATCCGAGAGCTGTATTGACTTTGCGCGCTTCCGTTGTATTCACCTCGCCACGCATATTGCACCGTTCAGTACCAGTGCTCTTGGGCCAGGCAAAGTAGACCGCAGCAACTACCAATTCTGGCACAATGGGTACCACGACAGCGCACTTCATGTGTTCCCGGAATGTACAGCTCGTGTTGCAACAGTCGTTGTCAACACATCCCGGTTGTGGAGCACTGCTGCACAGGAATCACACGACCATCTGGACTGTTCCGTACCTACAGGCAGCCTCCCGGTGCATGGTGGCAGGGAGGTATATATACAAGCCAGAACACATCGAAGACCTGGCTAATGCCACCTACATAGCGCCTGACACCCACCGGATGACGTGGTTGGCAAGCAACATGCATTGCAACCCTCAGATGTGGTGTGTTGGGGCATTTTCTTTTCCAACCTCCCACACAGTGGCACTGTACGGTACCAAACGGTGGCACAAAATTTAGGTACCCCAATTCGGGCACCTGAGGTGCCCGGAATGGTGGAAAAGTGGGGTTCGATGGGTTTCCGGACCGATCTGGGGGGGTTTGGAGGGTTTACGGGGGCTTTGGGGCCTCTGCGCCGGTTTTTTGAAAAATCGTGTTTGTCCACGTAAAAGGGTGGCATTTGACCCCCCCTAGGGGGGGGGGGTCAAAGGTAGAATGCAGATTTGGGGGGGGATATTTTTGGCATAGCATTTTTGTTTTGGTTTCGAAAATCAGAGAAACTCTTGAGATGGAGAGAGAGAGAGAGAGAGAGAGAGAGAGGGTATCTCCGACAGGGAAATCCTGTCAAATTGACCTCTCTCCTCCCTCCGTCTTCAGGCTGAAGAAGTTCGTTTGGTTTCAACAGGCATCGCTGTCGGGCAACCAGCAAAAGGCAACTAGCTTCAGCAGATACAATTGTGGCCAGAAGGCGTTGTACACAGAACATCGACGAGAAGGGACATCAATTTCATTTTTCAAATGGACTCACCTCAGATGAATCGTTCAATATTTTTTTTGGAAACATTTTTTTTTCTCAGGACGGAAAAAAATCCACCAACTCTTTCCGAGCTGCATAAGCTAGCACGCAACATTCTTCTGCCTCCAACCCCCCCCCCCCACCCCCTCCCCGACATTCTAACTGAAGATGTCAACAACTTCCCAACCCACCCACCCACCCCCCACTCAGGAGGATGAGCCCTCCCTCCTCAACCAGCCCAACTGGGAAAGAACCTTGTTTTTGTTGCTCTGTGCTGGAGCCTCCATCAGCATCAGCACAAGAAAACCCCACCCCCGCTCCTCTCTCTGCACGCACGCACCCGCCCTCGCATCTCTCCCCCCCCTCTGAAACGTCGCCCGTCACTGCACGATGCCTCGACATTGGCTTTGGGCAGGCAGGGCTCGCCAGAGGGAGGTCTTCAGAGGCGATGGGAGGGGGTGGGGTGCATCAGCGGGTGCAAAAAATGAGGGCCCTGCAGAGGGGTCATGTCCGACTGGCCTACTGGCTCATCACGGGGGAGTACATCGGGAACCGCCCCATCAGGTTCGGGACGCCCACGGGCATCTGGACGCCCAGCCCCATCATGTTCTGCATCATGTTCTGCTGCTGCTGGTTCATCTGCGGCTGTGCGCCCATGGCGTTCATCTGGGGGATGGTGTTGATGGGCCCCAGGCCAGGGGAGCTGAGGTTCGGCACCGCACCCCCCATCTGGTGCACCTGCATCGTGTTGATGCCACCCACGCCGCCAATCCCGCCGACACCCCCGCCGACGGCGCCGACGTTGCCGCCACCGCCGAGGCCAAGGTTCATCATGCTCTCCTGCAGCTGCTGCGTGTTGCGGTCCTCACGGCGCTTCCGCTTCTCCTCCTCACTGTCGGCGAAACGCACCTGTGTTGTGTGTGGGTTGGAGCGAGAAATCTCTTTTTAAAGCTTTTCGTTGAAGAGCCAGAGTATGGTGATCAGGCAGTGTCCCAGAAGCCCCATGTACCCCACGTATCGTAAGCGTGATTGACTTCGCTTTGACGGGGCATGATACCCCCACGTATCGCAAGCGTACTTGACTTCGCCTTGACGGAGCATGATACCCGCAGGGACGGTAACTGCTTCTTCTCTGCACTTCTCCGTTTTCCCAGGGTTTCTGACGGGAGTACCTCGGTGCCAAGCCTGCGGACAAAACTTTTCGGATCCAGTCATGAGAGGCGTGGTAAGATGTGGGTTGACGGTACGCAATCGGCCGTCAAAAAGCGCATGGGCGCTCTTGAATGAATTGAATATGCTGAGTACTGTAAACGCATGGCGCAAAACGGAGTCTGGGTGGACAACTTTGGAATTCAGTTCGTCAGCTCTTTTTTCCGGATCCGTTTTCTAATCTTGTCCTTTGATTCGAAAGAACAAGGCAATGAGAGGAGGGCAGAGTTGAAGAAGGCTGCGCGCAAAAAGGGTGCCATGAAGCTGCTGCTGGTGTCGCAGCAACACCATCTTTCCCTTCATCCCCTGAAGAGCAGGGCAACAATCAACCGGTCCGCACCACTTGCTCGAGGGGGGACGTATACATGAACTTCCTCTCATCCGCCTGTTTCATGAGCAGGATGATGCTTTCGGCCACGACTCAACATTCTCAAGCTCGCCTGAGCGTCGCTGGAAACCTTTGCAACAAACAAACCCGGTTGCATACCGTGAGGGGACTGTGCCCGCCAGCCATGGTGTGCCTTCCGTTGAGTGCCACGATGGCCTGTTCGGCCGACATGCGCCCAGTGTAGCGGACAAAGCCGCAGCCCTTGCTCTGACCGCCCTTGCGGACGAGGGCCACCTCTGTCAGGTCACCGAATGGCTCGAAGAGGCGCTTCAGGTCCTCCTCGTTGGCAGAGTAGGGCACCTGGCCCACAAAGAGCTTCCCGTCGTGGGAGCGGTCCAGCTCACCCTCGGCAAAGCGCACCTGTTGGGTCAGGGATGGGTTGTGACAGGCGAAGCCCCGGAGCAAGTGATCAAGAAGGATGAAGGAGATGCCAGGCCCCCACATTGAAGACGCACAACAGACACGCAAAGTGGGTTTCGCAGGACATCGCCCTGGCGGCTTTCGGGAATTGCTGTGCGAGGCCCAGCACTGGGCTCGTAGCACTGTGAGACTACCTCTGAGGAGGAGCCACATGTGAGTGAAGCATGCAGCACCCTCAGCACCTCAGTAGCACAACACACCTGCATGGGGCACTTCATCCCGGGAACCGTGTACACCCCGTTCAGGTCCTGGATGGTCCTCTGTGCGTCCTTCTTGTCCTGGAAGATGACGAAAGCAGCGCCCGTGCCCTGGCCGGTCTTCTTGTCCATCATGACGTGCAGCTCCTCGATCACACCGAAGTTCTGCATCAGCTGCATCACGCCCTCCTTGCCCATGTCCTTGGGCAGCTGCAGGGGGAGGGTTTGTGTGAGTGCAAGGTGGGGGTGTGCCGCAATGTGGCAAACGGCACAGCCTGGCATGCCATGGGGCACGCAAGACAACTCCCATGGCGATTGGATGGGGTTGTCAAAAGTGATGCCACATCGGAAGCCGGACTGACACCTACGCCATGCATCTAGCACACACCGCAGACGTTATGCAAGTTTTGATGGATCAGGAACACTGTGATGAAATGAGCTACACTCACACCTCCTGACGTCACCTCAGGAGCGGATTGCATGGAGCTCACATCACCTCTGAACATACCTGGCCGACGAACAGCTTGCGCCCGCCGCACGGGGGGTACCGCTTCTCGGGGCGCTTCTTGGGTGATGCGTCGTCGTCATCCTTCATCATCCCCGCACCTGCCGCAGGGGGCAGCATCATCATGTCCTGCTGCTGGGGCTGCTGCTGTTGCTGCTGCGGCTGCTGCTGCTGCTGCTGCGGGCTCCACTGCATGCCGATCGAGTTGTTGAAGGAGCCGGTCATGACCGGTGGCTGCTGCATCTCCTGCGGGGGAGACTGGTACCCCCCACCCATGAAGCGGGACTGCAGCGGCATGTTCGGCTGCTGCATGTGCATGTTCTGGTGCATCAGCGGGGCGATCGGCGGGTGTGGCGCGTAGTGGGTCTGCGGGGACAGCGGCATCGGAACCTGCTGCTGCTGCTGCTGCTGCACAGGTTGCTGCATCACGGGCAGGGGCTGCTGCTGCTGCTGCGGCAGCACCTGCTGCTGGGGCACGCTGGGCCCAGGCTGGCCTCCCGTAGGCGATGTCGCAAGAGGGCTTGTCGCGTTGGGGGGGACCTGCACACCCGGCGGCTTGCCTGCGTAGCGGATCTGCAGGGCGTTGCTCTGCGGGGGAATCGAGTGCTTGTCGTGCAGCGTTGCGATCGCGTCCTCTGCCGCCGTCGCATCCTCAAACACCACCCACGCGCTGCCCTTGCTGCGACCGGTGGCCTTGTCACGCATGATGCTGATGTCCAGGATCTCACCGAACTGCCCGAAGATGGCGCTCAGTTGGTCCTCACTGCAGATGGCGGGCACCTGCCCGACAAAGAGCTTCGTCATCTTGTCTAGTAGGGTTTTGTGTCTGTTCGGTCAAGCCTCACCACGCGCGATACCACAGGTGAAGTGGGGATTCGGTGAGCCGGTTGGTGTTGTGTCTTGAAGAGCTCCTGCAGGAGGGGTGATGTGCGACATGCGAGACGAGTGCCCTGGAAGCGGCTGGCATCCACCACAGACACATGGGTCGCACAGTGCGAACTCGGATGCTCCCTCCGCTGTACACAACGCGAATCTCTTTGAGACAAGTTGAGACAGGTTAAAAAAAACCCGCCCGTCAGACCGACAGCAACACACAGACAAACGGGTGGGGCGTCTCGTCCATCACCACACCCGGTTGCCACATGTTTGGATGAATCACATACGCGATAGACGATATCACGCACATTCGCGTAGTTCGTTTCTTTGTTTGGCACCAATCAATAGCTGCCATGCGAGAACAACAAGCTCTCCATTTCTTTGGGCCCCAACAGCCACAAGCCCTGAAACGGCTCAACCAGCGAGAAGAGGCCTTTTTGCTTTTTCGGGGTACCCTACCGCCCCCCCCCCCAAACATTGCATGTCGTCTTCATCAAAGCTGTGCTCCAGGATAGATTTAGCCCCCTGCTGATGATGTCCGCTCCGCCCCCCCCCCCTCCCCCACACACTGCATGGAAACAACACACATTTCAATATTTTTTTGGAAAGCGCCGAGGGGGTGTGCCACTTGAGAAAGGGGTAGGCAGGCCTGTAAAATCAAGCCATCTGTCTCTGAAACCCCCGGGTGCTATAGATATATTATGCATCTCGTTGCGTGAGTGACAGACACACAAGGGGGCAGGATAGTGAGGGGGAGTCCAGTCCATCCCGGCTGTGCATGTCGGAAAAGGGAGGGGCGGGCAGGAAATGCCTCGGATACCCTTCCCCGCATACAGCAACACACAACACTTCTGGGGCAACGGCAGCAAGGTTGGGAGGGTAGAGAAGGCACTTCACGACACAAGGCAACGTGCACCACCTACCCACCCGCCCCACCCTCCCAGCCTCAGCCCCGTGCGATAACCGTGAGAGGCATGCGGAGTGAGAACGACTCATCCTCATCCCCAGCCTCCTCCGACTTCGGCTCCGATCCCTGCTCCGCAGATTGGGGTTTTTCGCCCCACTTCACAGGCGTTGCCACACGCTGGAGAATGACGCTGCCGGAGAGGTACAGCTTCTGGGGGTCGCTGTCTTCGGGGTCCGTAACGTGGCGTGCCATGATGCAGTGTGCGGTTTCACCCGGCTGCACGACAAATGTGAATGTGTGGGACTGGCTGTCGATGAAGCGCCCCTTCGCGTCGTGAATCTCCTGTACAATCTTCGAGATGCGGAAGGATCCCGCCTGCCTCAGGTTCGCCACGTCGAGGCGGGCGAAGCACAGCAGGCCACCATCTTTGGAAGGCCGGGGATCCGACGCCACCGTTCCCACCCGGAACCCGCGCTGCTCTACCTCGTTGGAGCGCGCGCGGACTCCTTCCTGATCGCGGAGGAAACGCATCGCTTCGAAAGCGTCTTTCTCCAGCTGGGACATTTCAGGGGTGTCCGCCTTGGTGCACCACAGCTTCTTCACGATGTCGAGTTTGAGCTTCTCCCAGTCGAGGGGGAGTGTCCGCCCAGAGCTGTTCGGCCTGCGGATGGTGTGGAACAGAGCAGGCAGCATCTGTTCGTTCCACAGCGCATCGTGCTGGGGTGTCGACTTGACAAGCGCGTGGAAGGTGCACGGAGGGATGATGTTGAGGGTGCGTGTGGGGGGCGCCCCGCCTGCTGCCCCGCCCTGCGCCTGCAGCGGCAGCTTCGATGTCCCCTTCACCAGCTCGCGGAGGAGGGACTTCGCGACCTGACGCCGCAGAGGCATGACCCCAGTCATCCCGTGCGGTGGGCCCGACGGCTGCTGCACGGGAGTGCGGCACCTGCAGTGCGGCAGTCTGCAAGTATGGCACGGTCAGGTACCTTCAGCCACGAGACAGGGAGAAGAAAGCGAGAAAGAAAAGCGCAAGACAGCCATGTGCACGCGGAACAAAGGGTGGGATGGGGTAGGGGGGTGGGTGGGTGGGGGGGCATCTGTTAGTCTGACCGGCATGGGTGGCAGTGCCTTTCTTCTTAGTTCCCGGAAGTGCTTCATTGTTCACGATGGCAAGAAGGCTTTGCTTCAAGTGAAAAAGATTGTTGGCAGCGCTTCGGGTGGCAAGCACGATCTACCTTGCCTTGTTTGTTAGGACTGTCCACCGCAACACATTACAGGCGGGGCCAGATTTCAGAAGGGTAAATAAACTCAGCAGATTACCGTTACCAGACCTCCCCTCCCTGCACGGCTGGCAACAAACTGCCATGGCCTGTGTCAGATTTGTGCCTTGTTTCTGGGTACACGCAGATCGCTCTAGGCGCGATCCCGTAATATGAAAGAGATTACACCCCGTGGTACGACCTTAATTCGACAAGATAGAATGGAGGCAAGAGGGCAAGAGCGAAGGCGATTTATGCATGTCTGCACAAACACCCAAAATACGCGAAGTTGCTTGAAAGGTTTTCGGCCGTGCTCCGTCCATCTTGTTGGAGTCGTGCAAGTTCTTGCAGCTACAGCTCAGCAGAGCTGCCAGGCCCACGGGCTGTTCTGGCCACACGCATGATTTTGTTTTACGAACAGCAGCTGCGAGAACATGTGGAGGATGACAAAAGCGTACGTTCACAATAACAGACAGTTGCCACTGCAGCCAGAACTGGGAACAATTCCTCAAGATACAACAACAGGGACCTGTCCGGTGCCGTCCGCTGCCTCATCAACAGCATGATGTGATCCGACATCAGGGCTCGCAGGTTCGCGTGCCTCCATCTCGGCTTCGTGCGCCTCGCCGTCCCAGGTGCCCCGCACCGCAGACAGCACCACCGAGGCCTTGGGTATCTCCAGCGCCTGGATGTCAACCAGGTTTGTGACCCAGTAGAACCCGATGAAGAGGCACCCTGTCCAGCACCAGACAGACCAGGCCTCGCCAGACCCTTCGAGAGACGCAAATTCCACCATCAGCACGAACACCGAACCCCCGGCTGCTATGAACCCGAGAGGGAAGTTGTGGAAGGCAAGCGCAAAATTGAAGAACAGGTGGTAGCTGAACATGGTTGGCAGCACGCTCACATCCGCGAGGGCAAACCGCCACTCGAGGTGCCCATGGTCCCCATCGTAGCTGCAGGTGCGGGGCCAGGAGAGTGCCATCTTTGCAGTGCTGGCATGTTGGGCGACGTCTGCCTCCCCGAGTATCAGCCTCAGATACCACCCTGCAGTGGTCAGCATCGCCAGCGCAAGAGGTATCGTGAACATAGACCGCTGTCCCTCAGGACCCGTGAAGCGCGCAAACACCATTGTAAGCGTTGGCTGCATGAAGACCGCACACCCGGCAACGGTGGTGAAGACCCTGTTCATGGTTTTGCAAGGGCGTGCCATGCCCTCCGCGTCGTTGTTGTCGGGGTGTGATGCCCAGATGAAGACCTCCGACCATTCGACGATGTTGATGGTCAGCAGCATCGGGATGATGAGGTTGTCCCGCCTCTGCGTGCCTGGCTCCATGCTGCCCTTCCACGGCCCCACCCGCGTGCGCAGGAACATCGATGAAATCGCCAGCGTCTCAAGAGTCGCAAACACCGCTGCGACCTCAATACTCCAACACATTGCAACACGCTGCTATACCGACACGGCAGCAACTGTCCTCTGCACACCAGCGTGGAACCAAACTCTCAACGCATGATCTGTGTAACTCACCTGATGGGGCTGTGTGGCAGTGGCTTTGGTATTGACAACTGGCATCTCCCCCCAACCTGATGTCCTAAACGAGCGGGGCAGTGACGCATACAATACAACAGCCCGGGGCTTCCTTGTAGAGTTGTACTCACACACAACAAATCCTGGCAGAACACCACGCATGCTACGGGGGTGTGGGTGGGGAGATGGAGGGCGGGGGCGGGGCCGCTTGTGGCGTGTTGCTTTCCGCAGACCGGCATACGTTCAAACGTTTTTTTGTAGGTGAATGCATGCGTGAGTGCGCGTGGCACCAATATGTGTGCCCTCCCCCACCCCTACCCCAAACACCCCGATTACCTACCCCCTCCCCCCCTCCACGCTCTCACGCACAGACACACCCACACGCCCTACACCTCCTCCAAATGTTACCAAAATTCGTTGCAGACAAATGGCTTTCTCACGGGTGGCCCCCGCTCCAAAACAATACCCCCCCCCCCACCCCCTTGGTGATGAATGGTGACTCCTCAGTGGCGACTGGCGGTGCCGAAGGTGGGAGGGGAGGGGGGTATGGAGGTGAGGCGAAATATAGAAACAGCCACATCGCATGCTTGGGGACTAGAAGCATGGTTGGCAGGGGGTGGGGGTGGGGGTGGGGGGCATATATATCGGGGCATACAGTAAAGAGTAGAGAAACCATCTGTGCCCTCCCCCCGACAGCAATAAAAAAACGAGGCGATAAAAAAAGCCAACAGCTGCCCAATAGCTTAGGGGGGCGGGGGGGTGTGGGAAGATATAATGCAGGGGGCTTTGCCCACTGCTGCAAAGAACAGAAGAAGGAGGCCCACACGTGTGATCTCGAGTGGCTCTCCGTTTCGTCTGTTCTTGCCCAGCCTGTGTTTCCCGCCAAAAAAAAAGGGATATGGGTGGTGGCCAAAAAAAAACCTATATTGCTTCGAGTCGGGGGCTGGCACACTGGCTTGTGGCAAGGCGTCTGACAACGCCATCCACCTTAAGACAGTGGTGCTAACTAACCCTGGCCAGCATTCTCGGCAGTCAGGGTCTACACGAGGTCAGAACTGGCGCACTGCACACAGCAGGCGGGTAAAGTAGAGAAAGGTAAGGCGGAGAGAGAGACAGAGAGATTTCGGCCACCCCCTACTCACCCGTGCTGTCAGGAGGTGTTGCGGCTTCAGCATGCATCGCTACATAAATAGGGGACATCATCCACCACCCTCGCACCCACACCCCTAAGGCAGTGTGCTTTCTGCTGCAGATATGCAGAAGGCACACACCTGGTGACGCGTGGGCTCGCTGTGCCTTGTGACAGCAGCCGAACCCCCGTCCGAAGGCCAGTCGTCATCACCGAAGCTCAATCTCACTGGGGGAGAGATGAGGGAGGGTCTCTGCTATATTTGGCAAAAAAGTTTGGTGACCGATTTCGGCGCCGCAGCAGAATCCCCCTCCCCTTCTGCCGAACAGTCATTAGGTTTTAGATGATTCAGATGGTGACGACGAATGGCACACTTGGTGTGAGAGTGGAAATCAGCCTTGACCATATGGACACACAGGGAGGCATGGATACTGGACATATTCCCCACCCACCGCAGCCGGAACGTGTCAGCAGAGCTCCGGACAGCACGCCGCACCTGATGGCGTGATGGCGTAACCACTGGTGCAGGTTTGTTGCTATAGGTTGCGCCCGAAAGCCAGAGAGACGACGCAGGTTACGTTGTGTGTGTTGTATAGGACAGGGGGGGGGGGGGGGCGATATCCTCGGTTGACAGTTGCGGAGAGTGCAGGAGAGAGTATTTCCAGTCGCCCCATCCCACAGAGGCGGGTCGAGGGCAAGAGAACTGTAGATCAGTACCGCAGAGACAGAGAAGAGAGAGAGAGAGAGAGAGAGAACGTTGGCATTTTTCGGGGCAAAAAAATCTACCCGGGGTCACATACACACGTGAATCTTTCTTGGAGGGGTGCAGATCACAACGAGCACCTGAGCACCTGCTCTTGATGTGATACAGACACTGTCAGACACACGCACACACACACGCCCCTTCCACCTTTGATCCAGAGAGCCGTGGGAATTGTAAGTCACGTTGCACGAGGTGGGGGTGGTGGCCCTATGGAGATGTGTGTGTGCCCTCCACATCGCACACCCACAACTCGAACCGCTTCAAGTGCGGCGGTTGCCCGTTCAGGGGAACCCCAAAGAGTGGGCATTCACACTCCAGCGCGGTCCAGATAAAGGAGGGGTATCGGTTGCTATATTTTTCGTTTATTTTTGATTTTGTGCGTGTGTGTGAGGGGGGGTGTGGGGGGTTAGGGGGGCGGAAGGCAGACCAGCCTGCCTCGGAAGCGCTGTGGGATGCCCTGCCCCAACCTCTGTCTTCGTCTCGGGGGTATCAACGATCAACTGCCTGGCGCACGCAAAGGACGCCCCAGACAGTGACGGCACGCAATGCGAACGCCACGCCTCCCGCATGGCCATTTTTTATGGAATGTTCTTCAGAGCGCATGCATCACACGCCCCGACCTCCCTCACCCATGCCTGATTTCATTCAACAATATATTTTTTTGCCGCATTAACGTTGTTGGGGGGAAGGAGGGGTGGAAGGGGCCTGGCTCTAAATAATATTGAAGAGAACAGGGAAGGGGGGTGGGGGCAGTCGGAAAGGCTTTGTTTCGACGAAGGGTTTCGACGAACGGATCGAACTCTTTATTGGATTTCTTGGGTCTTTACTTTTTTTTTTGACAACGTGCCGTCGCAGGATCAGGGCCGACGCCACGCGACGTTTTAAAACATGCCTGGATTTTCCCGTCCCCTCAGGCAAGATACAAGCACACCCCACAGCCAGAAATGTGGCAGGAGCCGTGCATTCAATAAAATAATCCGGACATCACACAACGGCACACACAAAATCGCAAAACAGGGCCAGACAGGAGTATATACCTCGCAAACGGAGGACGGAGAGGGGGCAGCGAAGTAGGAGAAACTGGAAACACAGCCAACCACCCCTCCCTCGGAGGCTGGAGGAGGGTGGGGGGGGGGGGGGGTGGGGGGGCCGCTCGCTCCAGACGTGCAGACACACACAGTCTCTCTCAACGTCCCTGGCCTCCCACTAGCCCCTCCTCCCTCCCCCGCCCACCCACCCACCTACGCGTCACGTTCCCCATCACACCGCCTTCGCTCGCCTGTGGCCACTGTTCAGATCGCGCATTCAGAACACGCAGGGGGATATGGGGGAGGGCGTGCGGGGGGGGGGGGGGGGCCGTTTGGGTTATCATTTGCCCATATTCCGCTTCCCCATTTCGGCAGCGAGGGAGGGGTTCTTTGGTATGGCTGCTCGCTGTTGCTGTTGCTGCTGCTGCTGTTGCATCTGCTGCTTCTGCTGCTGCGGCTGCGGCACGGCGTTGTTGCCACCCATGCCCATCGGGCGTGCGACGCACATGATGTTATTGCAGGCGGGGCACATCGCAACCTTCGTGTTCTGTGGCACCACGAGGCAGGTCGTGCAGGTCCCGCACTGGACCCTGATGTTCTGGATCGGAGTCACAACCTGGCAAATTGGGCACCTCACAGACGGGGCCCCCACGGGAAACGCAAGCACAGTTGAGCATTCCTGGCACTTGAACTGGCTCTGGAGCTGGTGCCCGTCTTCCATCGTTCCGTTTGGCGGGGTGGGGATGGTGAACAGGGGCAATACGGGGACCTACTGCCCGCTCTGTTCTCGTCGCTTTATGATGACTTCCCTGCTGCCGCTGCTGACCGGGCTGGGCCTCGGTGTGTGGTGGGGGGAGAGAGCTGGAGACAGAAGGGATGCGGGTGCCCTGTGTGTATGCTGCTGCTGTCTGCGGTGTTGGGGGTCAGTGTTGAGGACAAATGGATGCACCCCTCGTGGCAATTGTTGTGCTACTTTCGGAGCTGCTGAAGATAAGGCCGTGTAGAATGACGAGGCTCCAACACACCGCACGACATGCTCGAAGCTGCTGAATACCACCTTTTGTGGCAATACCGCCCTAGAGACCGGCGGGTACCCACGCAGGGTGTGCAGTGCCCTGGTGTTCTTAACAAGTAGTCAGGGGAAACACATGCAACTGTGGAAGGGGGAGGGGATTATCGTTCACCTTGATTCGCCTTCCAGCAGCTCTCCCTGGTAATCCGTGACGTGCCTCGGGACAAGGAGGGATGGCGGGGATGGTGAGGGGTGGTGAGGGCAATGCGGAAATACTGCCCCCCACCCCACGACACCACGATACCCGGTGGGGGCCGCATGATCGGTTGAAGAAGAAAGGAACGATGGTCACACACGAACACCAGAGCCCAGAACAGTTGCCTGGATGCCCAACGTGAATCACTGCAGCAGAACCCTGTCAAGAGGCTGCCACACCACACCGCCAATGCACATACGCGAATGGCATTGCTCGAATATACATAAACGAGCAGAACGAGCCATCACCTGCTTTGCACCAGGGCTTTGTACGCACCCCACTCCAGGGCGAGAGGCGAGTCCCTCCCGAAGGCCAGCGTGGCAGGCTGTGGGGACAGGTTAGGCACAACATAAGAGCAGGTGCGCGTCCGGGCAGACATCGGACGCGCCTTCGCAGGCCTCTTCTGCGGATTCACAGTTGCCGCCGCCTCCGAAACATAAAAATCCCTGAGGGCCGCAATGGGGCACGGCGACCCCGGCGTCCACGACGCATACTGATGCCGCAGCAACCCCTGCTGCTGCAGCGGCAGAAACGCAGCCTTGATATCACCACCACCACCACCACGGCCCTCCGGCACCCCCACCCCCTCCTCCCCCTCGACACAGGGCTTCGGGCTGGGCACCGCAACAGGCTGGGGGCTACGGCGCGGGGCTCCCCCCTCTGTCGGGGGGCGCTGCGCTGGGGGCACGGCGCACGCCCCCTCGATGTGCAGCACGCCCTCGCCTGGGGGCTGCTGCTGCTGCTGGTGCTGCTGCTCCGCAGTCACACCACACGCCCCAAACACCTCCGCAGCACGCTGGTACCCCACGAGGTAGGCATCGTGGGCAACGGCATGCCCCGGGATGCTGTGCCACTGCTTCACCACCCCATGCCGGTCGACGTAGGTCGTGGGCGCCGCCGCAGGCGGCGAAGGGGGCTGCCCCAATGCCAGCGGCGCCCCCTCCGACCCCACCCCGACCCCCTCCGCGGGACGCGGCGCAGGCTCCTGCAGCTTCTTCAGCTTCCCGGCTGGCTGATGCCGCACACGCGCAGGCTTGCCTGCGCCCCTCCCCTGCGGCGCCGCCGCGCCGAGCGGCGGTGTCGCGCATGTCCCCGGGTCGGGCGCCACAGGAGGCTGCTGCACCTCAGGCTCGTTGGCAGCAAGCGGGGTGCAGCCTTGGGATGTTGTGGGGCGCAGCCCCACACAGGCCACATCCACCCTCAGGCTGGGGCGGCTGGGTGTCATCTGCCGCGGCGCACCGGGGTCACGCCGCAGCGCTGGGGATTGTTTGGCCCCAGCAGCAGGCGCGGGTGCCGGTGTGGGTGCGGGGTCCGCCCCACCGGTGGTGGCAGCCTCGTGCCGCGCAAGGTTGCCCCTCGTGAGGGTGGGGATGTAGGGGGACTGCGAGGGGTGCACCGCCAGGTCACACGCCGCCACCATGTCGTAGTCCGCAGCAGCAGGCCCCGCCTCGGGGCAGGGGGAGGGCAGCACGATGCCCTCCCTCTTGCGCGCCCTCCGCAGCGCCTCCAGCACCGCGGCGTTGGCGCGGTGCTGCCTCTCCGACTCCAGCACAGCAGGGGTGGCGGAGACTTTCCGACACTTCGGCCTGCAGGACACCGTCTCCACAGCAGGCACAGAATCCTGCAGAGTCGCAGCAGTGGCCTGCGCACGGCTCGGGCTGGAGGGATGCCCCCCCAGGGCACGCGTCTCCAGGAGAGGTGCGGTGTTGGCATCCCCCAGGTGCTCAAACAGCTTCTGGTGTCGGTTGCGGTTGTCCATCTGCCGCGTGACGTACCTCTCGCACAGGGTGCGTGCCTCAGGGCCCCCCAGGATGAGGGAGGCCCGCCGTATCAGCTGCCTCTTCTTCTCAGACAGGACGCGGTGGCTCTCCATCCATGACAAGACGTCGGTCTTCCACAGGGCAGCGGTGCGGGCGCTGAAGGCGATTGTGCCGTACACCCCATAGTAGAGCCGCTTCTCGCAGTTCTCACAGATGCGGTGGGGCGGCCCGTAAGGCCCATCGCCGCACCGCCAGCAGAACACAATGTGATCCCGGATGGCGGCTGAATTGAGGGCCGTGTCCCCCTCCCCCTCCCCACCGCATGCCGCAGCCGGTGCCTGCTGCTGGGGAGCCGCCGGGAGCTCGGCCTGCTCGGGAGTCGCTTCGGGAGGAGGGGCATGTGCCGGTGCCTGCTGCTGCTGGGGTGCCCCCACCTCGGGGGGGGCTGTGGAGGCCGAGGGTGGGTGGTCGCTTGCCGAGGGCGTCGGGGGCGTGTCTGCACGGTGATCAGGTTGGGGCTGTGCAGGGGCAGGTGGTGGTGGTGGTGGTGCCGGTGGTACCGCGCTGATCCGGTAGGCTGTCTTGGCACGGGAGAGGCGCTCGCAGAGGATCCGCCACGTCGCCTTTGCGCTCTCCGAGGAGAGCGCCATGGCCTCGTCGGTGATGGCTTTGAGCTTGTCATATTTCGCGGCAGGGAGCTTCATCTTCTTCGCAGACCGCATCATGTTCGACATCGCGACGTAGAAGTTCTCCTCCCCCAGGTGCGGCACGCTGGGGCGGCTGGGCGGTTCGGAGAAGACGCTGGGAGGGGGGGCGATGTCCGCCACGGGCTCGGTTGGGTTCAGCAGCACATTTGACACCCCGAGAGGCAGTGGATTTGGGGCTGCCTCCTGTGCATCGAGCTCCTTCCGCAGCGCTGCAATTGTGGCATGCGCCGCTGCCAGCGCAGCACTGTGATCGGGCCGCGAGGCTGTCGGCAGCGAATCATTACGAGTCGGAGGTCGAACTGATGATTGTGATGCCGTGCTGACAGAGGCGCTTGGGATGCACCGCACTTCCTCGGGCTCTCGTGCGGCAGACTCGGCAATCCTGTTGGACCGGGAGCTCCGCTTCCTCTGCACCACCTCGGGTGCAGAACGGGGCTCTGGGACTGGCTCCAGCTCCACCGCGCTGTCCCCATCATCTTCCCCATTCTGCAGCCCCTTCACCTGCGCTGCAAGCTCCCGCACCTTCTCATCCAAAGCCCGCCTCTCATGCACCGCGGAGGCGACAGACACCCTGAGGCCCGGCAGGTGTTCGTCGACAGTCTTCTGCATATCCGTGACGCACGACACATAGCACTGCAGGTAGGCTGACCTGTCGTCCTGCTGGAAGGGGCACAGCGGCTGCTTGGGAGGGGTTGCCGTGACGTCCGACCTGCTCTTGTCGAGGAAGGGCGTGTCCCGCGTGGACATGTCGAGGGCACAGGTCATCGACTGGATGTCTGACATCATGTTGTTGCAGAGGAGGCGCATGCCCCAGACATCTAACGACGACACGTTGCCGGAGGGGGTGAAATCAAGCACCTCGAACAGGGCCTCGCGCATGCCGCGCTGCAGGGTCACAAGCGCTTCGTTCAGCTCTCCAACGCACTGCTGCTGGAGCTCACGGAAGGCGTTGGCACAGCCCCGCACGGCAGCGGCGCAGTCACAGGCAACTTCGCGGTAGTGGTTGATTCTCGCACGTGCTGCGCTCAGCTGTTTGCTCATCGCGTGGATTTCCGCCTTCGCTTCGTCTAAATTCTCCACCAGCGTCACGAAGTATTCGTCCTCCTGGAAGGTGTGCTCCTCCGTCACGCCCGGCATGCCTGTCCCGGATGCCATGACCCCCGCCGCCTGCTGCTGCGCCGCCTCCACCTTCTCCAGCAGCTTCATCCGGGTGGCCTCCTCCCGCCGCAGCGACACCTTCAGCTCTGCCGTCCTCTTGAACAGCAGCCGCTTCTGCACCTCCAGCTCCGACCGCAGCCCCTTCATCTCCTTTTCCATGTTGGCATTCGTCTCAGCGGTGGAAGGGGACCGGAAGTTGAAGTCTGTCACAGCCATGGCGGAGGGGGCGCGGGAGTGGGACACCGACATGACATGGCCCATGCCTGGCACTGCGAGGCCGCCCCCTCCGAGGGAGGCGGAGCCATGCTCTGCCGTCGACGGCTGGCGGACATGCTGCATACTCATCAGCTTAGATCCGGCCTGGGCAAATCGCTGCTTCATGTTATTGTGCTGTGCGAGTGTTGCCGCTTCCTCATCCTGCTTCCGCTTATCCTCATGCTCCTTCTCGCTGCGGTGCAGCGCCTCCCGCAGGGCACGCATAATGGAGCGCGACTCTTCAGCATCCCTGTCGATGTCATCCTCCTCCTCGTCCTGCTCTGCTTCTGCAACATCCACCTTCTCGACTGACGCTGCCCTCGGGGAAGGCTCCTCGACGCACATAGCAAACTCCGGATGCAGCGTCGTGGTGACAGTGTCATTGTCGCCCTGTGCATCTTTGGGCTGCGCCGATATCCGCCTCATAGACCGTCTCCTTGCGTTGCCATCGTTCCCCTCAGGCACTGCCTGGAGGGACAGAGACGCCCCCCTCATATGGCACCCAGATGCGGCATGACAGAAGGGGGTGGAGGAGGTTGTGTTGTCTGTCGACAGCCTTCAAAAAGAGCAAGCTAGTGGTAGTGGTGGTGGTGGTGCACGGTGCTAGTTTATGTTGTGGCGAGTGAAATGGCGAGTCCAATTCCCTGGATAGGTTGCCACACAAGCGATCGCTCGCGACTGTTTCATGAGGAACGAGTGGTCCTCATCATATATTGCCACTTGGCAGGATGGGGAGGTGGCCCCAGAGAAAAGCATATCCAGACACGGCAAGGGGTAGTGGGGTGGGCAGGGGGCAGGCTAACGCACGGCATCCCTCCATTCAATGGACTCTATCTATGCATCGCGTACTGTCCAGCAGCAGCAGGGGGGGCAGGGGACGAAACGCTATCTGCAACACACGAACCGTGGTGCAGAGGGAATGGTGAGATGCCACGAACCGGAGGGTGGGGGGGGGGGGGGGTAGGGGGGGGGTCGAAAGCCCCCTTTTTTTGTCCCAAAATGGGGTTTTTCGACATAGCAGCCGCGGCCCTCTATTTGACCTTCTGACCCCCCAGAACCCACCATACCCCGGTTTTTGGGCCCTAGGAGTCCGATTTTCGGGCTCCCGAGCCCCGGAAAGTCAATTTTTGATGGTGTCAATTTTTCCGTTCCCTATACTGCACCTCCGGGTCATGGCACGGACGCCTGCCACGGGCAAATAGTAAAACACTCTCATCCTGGGACGTCCGAGCGCACACCATCCTGCGGCTGTGATTTTCTGATGCAACCGCTCATCCGCGCCACAAACAACGTCGTATCCCAACGATTCGGACAGTGAGAAGATGGCATCGAATACTGCCATCTGACACAGTCGTTGGGTGGCCTGCTATTGAACTCGGAGCTGCCAGGAACAGGGAGGATGGCATCATAGCCGACAGTGATGCATTAGTGTTGATGCCCTCATAAGAATGCTCTCTTAGAATGCAAGGCAGGTGAACTGTCCCGACTAAACACTTGCCACTGCTGCCGTTATCTGCGAAGCATCTCTCCTGTGGATGCAGACAGTCAAGGGAGGTGAAGAGCGCAGCGAGTACCCAGCTGCAACGCAGAGCCCGAGCTTATCATCAAGGTTCTCTTCTGGGCGCTCAAGACCAGGGTCCTGTGGGACCTGGTCTCAGAACAGTGTCCTTATGCTGCACGCGCCTTATGGAATGACGAGTGCGCAGAACTGGCTAAAGGCGCTGCGAAGGATATGCTCGGGACATTCAAGCGTCCTCCGTACGATGAGGCGAGGAAGGGGATCGAAGAATCACACAGTGCAACTCTCGAAACAACCATTTCACAGAAGAAGTGCGCGGGCTTCGAATGCACGTCCTGAATAATCAGAAAGTCATTGCACGCCTTGCTCAGCAAGCCATGAGCAAGTCGTGAGGGTTGGTTTGCAAACCCCCCTCCCGACAGAGGAGACCTTTCAACTTACAAAGAGTTCGTTGGCCAGACCAGCATCTCAGTGTCGGGCAGTCGGGCCAGTTGTGCCGCCTGTCCCTTGCAGCCAAGCACCGCACACTATGCAAGTTGATGACGGTTCCCACTCTGCATCAGTATGCATCTTTGCACGATCTGGCAGTGTATACAGAGAAGGAGATGGTGGCTGCCCGCATTCAACAGTTTGGTGCGACGCTGGAGTGGGAAGAGGGTCGAAAGATGCAGGATTGGCACCTATAGTGGGTGTTGAGGACGCAGGGGAGGAAGGGGTGGAGGAGGTCGAGAAAGTGGGCCTGCACATGGGCTGATAGTGGATTGGCGAACCTGTGCGTGACCCTGAGGTGCAGTATAGGGAACAAAATTTTGACATCATCAAAAATCGACTTTCCGGGGCTCGGGAGCCCGAAAATCGGACTCATAGGGCCCAAAAACCGGGGTATGGTGGGTTCTGGGGGGTCAGAAGGTCAAATAGAGGGCCGCGGCTGCTATGTCGAAAAACCCCATTTTGGGACAGGCTTTCGACCCGCCCTAGGCATACTTGTCCCCCCATTATGGGGAGGCCCTTTTATGCGGGAAAATAGGGGGGGTTTATGGGGCAAATCCCCCATAAAAAAATATGGGGGCCCCCATATTTCCCCCATATTCCCCCATAAAAAAATATGGGGGAAATATGGGGGGTTTATGAAAATATGGGGGGAATATGCGGGAAATATGCGGGAAAATTGGTCCAAAATCCAGAGTGTATAGGGGGACCCTTTTCGAATTTTTTTTCGGGGGGGGTCTATTTTGGACGTTTGAGGCCGATTTCGAAGGAATTTTTGAGTTTTGAGCCTATTTTGGGCCCTAAAACGCGTTAAAACGGGTCCCGGAATTTCCGGAAAATGGCCGTTTTTTGGCCTTGGCGAAATTTCGCCCATAATATTGACCCAAGCTTTTCTGGGCCCAAAAATCGGGTCCTGGTGGTCTGGAACTGTCCATTTTCGAAGGCAGTCGTCAAAAAATTGCGAGGTTTCGCCCCGAATTCACTCATGTGACCCCAAAAATCAAGCAAATGAGGTTTGCTCCGGCTTCCACAACTCCAAATCGGAGTTGTGGAAGCCGGACCTTGTTGTGGGGAGAAATCGGCCAAGTGAGGTTCGGGTTGTCTCTTGTGCGAAATTCTGACAATAAAGCTCAAGTAATCAAATGCCATGACCCCAACCACAAACCCACCCCCTGCCTTCTGCCCCCCACCCCTGTGCAGGTCATGTGCCCCATCCCATCGCGTGTTGCCTTGTTGCAGATTTTCAAATTGGGAAATTTCAGGTGACCCGATGACGGTGACGTACCCCGAGGGTCTACCTGCAGGGCTCCACTTTTTTTTGCTATGCCTGCTTGCGCTTCGCTTGCCACACACCACCCTGGGGGGAGGGACAGAGGGCGGAGGGGGCTACACACTTACACAACCGATTCGGTCAAACAATGCCACGTCATCCCCATTGGGGTCCTGGACCGCGGCCTCTCTCCCAGCGAATTGGTGTCGTCATCAGGCAGGCTAAGTAGTTGTCTACACAGGACATTGGTTTTAAGGGGGGTCTGAGTTCTGCGGAACTGGCTTCAAGGGACGCCCCCTCGTAATGACTGGGTGGATGGAGCCAAGTAATACCAGGTGGTCGGACACCGGAACTCTCGGCATTTATTAGTCGCGGGAACTGTGTCCGTGTGGTCGGGTGTGACCCCTTCCGATTCCACTGATTCCACTCTTGAACATGTAGTCTTGAAAGATACTTGGTGTTCTGATGTTTTACAGGGTACTTGACAAAGGAAAGAGGGTGGTCAGTCTTGTGATCCACCCTGAATCCTTCCTGTGAGCAGCAGATCCACAACACCTCGACTTCTTTCAGCGGCTGTATTGATATTGCCTGGCACAGCAAACATGATTCAATTGGAGGAACAAGCCTCGTACACCAGCGGCCCAAAAGGTGGATTTCATGTATGGTTTTAGGATTTCCCTTACTACTGATGGTGTAGAGACTACAAAGCCTGACCTGATGACGCCGCCATGAACCTGGGAGACACGCCGCGTGAGAAGGGACCTCGGTGCGGGGTGGCGTGAAGATCCTGCCTGAGTGCCCTCGTCGGGACCCGCGGTAAACCGTGGCGTTCCCCCCGAGGCAAGTCCAGGACGAAGGTTGCAGATAACCGCTGCACCTCTTCGTCCAAAAGGAGCTCACAGGATAGGGGAACTGCCCACATCCCACTCACGACAGTGTATCCGAAAGGTGCACTGCGCGTGTGGTGGCGGTGTCGGGTCCAGACCCACCTCGTTCCCCATGCCCGTCAGTTGTTGCCCCTCCAGGGGTGGCTGCTGTCCGGCATGGGGGGCGCCCTCCCTGCCTTGCAAGGGAAAATGTAGAACGGCATGCTGCCCGTTTCTTCATTTTTTCACCTTGCCTGGTAGGGGGGGAACCTCTCACGAGGCAAAAAAGAGGAACGGCATGCTGCCCGTTCACTCATTTTTGCCTCGAGGGGGTAAAATATGCGGAAAGGACTAAAATCCCGCATATTTTCTCCAGCCAAAAATAGCAGGAAATCCCGCGTATTCCCCCATAAATCTACCATATTTCATCGTATTTCCCCCATATCCCCGTCATAATCCCCCCATATTCCACCCGTCGCGATATGCGGGACCTTTTAGGGGCTGAATCGGGGGGGAAATGGCTTCCCCATAAAGGGGGGACAAGTATGCCTAGGGGGGGGGGGGCACTGGCAGCGATGGACTATTTACGAACGGCGACTCTGAGTGGAAAGGATCATCTGAAAAAAGAGGGGTTTCCCAGAGTTCGGAATGTCAAATACTTCACGAAAGTATCCCCCCTCGTAATATTCGTGCATGTTCGGAACCATGCACAACGGAGGAGGGATGCACGGCATAGGAAAAACTCTGTATCCTGCTTGCAGGGTCGGTCATCAATGGAACAGGAGGGCAACCCGGCAACCCCCCTCATGTGACCGCACAATAGTCTGGAGGAATAACACAACAACGACACGCCTTGGTTCAGATCAAGAGACCTGTGACCACCACCGAACCACCACCACCCTTGCCCCTGTCTCTCTAATCATCCGACACGACCCGTGAGCACTGCGTGTCTATTCTGTTCTAACAACGGATGAATGGGGCGCGGGCCACTTTCTTGGCATCACCAAAACAAATCGGCATCAAACCGACATCACGCGCCGAACTGCTACAGCCTTTCCTCTTCAATTCTTCCCAAGGCAATACCCACCGCACAGCGCCATTCGCTTTTGCCCAACTGAGGAGAGCCAGCCAACCACACACATGAATCGGCAACACTTCTTACACCGACCCCCCTGCCTCCCTCCAGCAGAGAGCAGCGCCAAGCAGGCTCTGGTGCGACCGCCACCACCACACCCATCCACTGGCCATCTCTACAGGATCTACTCCTCGGCGAGCCTCGCTGCACCGTCCTGCGCAGCCTCCTGGCCTGCCGCAGGGCCCCCCTCGATCTCTATATGCGCGATGATGCTCGACATGTGCGTCTCCTGCCCACCCGCCTCCTCCTGCACACCACCCCCCACCATGACATCCCGCACATCCGCCTTCACAACAGGCTCCAGCTCTGGGGTCGGCTTTGGGCTCTTCCACACATCGGCAGACACGCCTTCATGCAAGACCACGTTGGCGGCGACCGCCACAGATCCGGACGACTCGTCGGGGCAAGCCTCCCCGCCGCGCGCCGCAGCCCCCCCCTCCTGCGGCGTGAGGATCGCACGACCGACGTGATCCACCGGCACGGCGGCTGCCAGGGAGGGGGGCAGGGAAGGCGGCATGAGCCCCAGCCTGTCGACCCTCACGGGGCTCACCCCCAGCTGGTCCAGCACATTCTTCACCAGCTCCTTCAGCTGCGATGTGGGGATCACAGGCACGCCGGGCACGCCGGACGCACCACCCTCCGCCACCGCAGGGGACTGTATCTTGCGGTGGTAGCGCTGCAGGCGCCCGTCGTGCCCCACTGCCTCCGCCACGCCCTCCCGCCCCGCGCTGCCCGTGGGAGTCACGGAGGGCGTCACCGGCAGCGGCGACCGCGGCCTCGCTGGCGGCGGCGACAGCTGCCGCCCCTCCTCCGCTGAGGCCCCCAGGCGCCTGGCCTCCTCCTGCCACTTCCGCCGGTGCAGCGCAGCCTGGCGCCCCGCCTCGGAGATGTAGGCATCCCGCTCCGTCTGCTGCGCGCCGTGCACGCGCTGCCGGACCACCTCCTCCTTGGCAAACGCATCCGGCGTGAAGAGGAACCCGCCCCCTGCCGCCGCGGCGGTGTCGGCAGCGGCAGGCTCCCAGGCACCGACGGGTGGCACCGCCCGCTCCTTCGCGGCACGCGGCTTCTTCTTGAAGGCGTCTGGGGTGAACAGCGGCGTGCCGTGGCGGTCCGCCCTGCGGTGCTGCTGCTGCACCCCGCCCTGCCCCCGCTCCTCCACACCACCACGGCCCGAGGGCGACGCCGCGGCTCTCCTGGCCCCCAGCGCACCCTGCGTCGCACCCTGCGCCGTGCGGCTCCGCTTCACCACAGGGGCACTGCCTGTGCGGAGGGCATGGCCCCTCTGGGGCGGAGGCGGCTGTGCCGCCTCCGCGTCGATCCCTGTCAGCGCCTTGGCAAACTCGTTGTTGGCGGACACGGCGATGTTGCGTCTGTCGGGGATGGCGCCGGCGCGGGAGTCGGGCGGCGGTGGCGGTGCCGACCCCCCCGCAGGCCCTGCGGAGGTGGAGGTGGAGGGTACCGCGGTGCGCCTGCTGCGGGCTGCTTGCGGTAGTATTTTGTAGATGCTCTCCTCGGCGTCGGCAAAGCCGTGGAGGGCTGCGTGCGCAGCGCTGGTCATCCCGGTGGGCGAGGTGTGGCGTGCCCGGGAGGCGGGCGGGGCGAAGGGTGTGCGGGTGGGGTGCTTCGTCGCGGTGCTGCCCAGGCCGCCGGAGGAGAAGGCGGGGCTGATGTCCCTCGCCACGCAGGCATCAGGGGAGGGCGGGAGGTGGTGCTCCGTGCAGGCGGACTTCAGCGACTTCCAGTCGACAGCCTGGTCATCGGGGTAGCCCTTCAGGGCGCGGAGCAGGGAGACGCAGTGGAGGACCTGGTGCTCCGAGCGGAGCGACTGGGTGTCGAGGAGGGCTGCCTCTAGGCGCTGCTTGACAGCCCCCATGCGCACCACTGCGCGGGAGGCGGCTGGCAGAGGCCTGCCCTTGTGGTGCAGCAGGGATTCTGCCTTGCAGGTGGCGTAGACTTCCGACAGCAGGTCGGCAGCACTCTCCTTCGCGGCAAGGGCCTCTAACTCCTCAACCAGGGGCAGGTCGTCTGGTTCCCACCGCAGCTTCTTCCGTGCGAAGACATAGCCTAGCCCGGTCAGGGCCCTGCGCACCGCCTCCCTTTCATGTGCAGGGTATCCCTGCACAAACGTGTCAGCCACGGCATGCATCCCGCCCGTGGTTGCCTGGCGGGGTGAGAGGTGATACGACGTGGCGGGTGTTGGGTGTGTGCATCCTCTCTGTTTGAGTCTCTTGAGAGAGAGGGAGGAGAGGGGTTGGGGGAGTTTGATTGCCGAGAGTGAATGGAAAAAAGCACGCCTCCCAACACCCCTTCTTGCAATGTTGTGTCCTTTTTTGTGGCAGAGCCTCCCTTTCCGGAGGTGTGGTGTGGTGTCAAAAAAAAATGCCAAAGATCCGTCAGGGGATGGGGGTGGGGGTGGGAGCGGAGGTTTGCGCTTTCTCTTGCCAGTATCGGCCACGACGAGACGAGGGGGAGGGGGGGCAGGGGTGTGGGTGTGGGTGTGTGGGTGCATGCTGAATATGAATGTTGGTATGGCGAGCACAGTAAGAGAGAGAGAGAGAGAGAGAGAGAAAGAACTCCGTTCTGGTGCTGGTGTGCGTTTTGCGACTCATCCTCCCTCCCACACACACACCCACATGGGGACACCCCACCCACCCCAGAAGGCGATCGCGAGCAAAGGGGGGGGGGGGGGTGGGCGGGTGGGGAAGTGGAAGGCGCGTGTGTGTGTGTGCGTGTGGGTATCGTTGGCTATTCTTCATTCGTTACGCCCCCCACCCCCTCGCCCCATCACCACCCACCCACCAATTCCGTAGAGTGGTGTGATCATATAGGGGTTCTGTGCCAGTTCTGTGCCAGGTCTGTGCCAGTTCTGGGGGCCCTTAAGGAATCCTTCGAGAAATGTACCCTGGGGAAATGGTAGCTAACTTGGCCCCAACATGGGGCTGATCCTCGCAATCCTGAGGGCCTGGGGCCTCTTCAGCACCAAGTATGTGGGTTTGGCGTGAATCGGGGGCTGGGAGAGTTCACTTCTTGTGACAGGGTCAGTCGGGCAGCCAACACCCCAGACCCAGCGGGACCCCCAGACGGTTTTTTCACAAACCCGTTCATTTGAATATTCGGAATCTGTGCGCATCGTAGTGGGGTCACTTTATTGGCGTAGGTGCCACACATCACCTGAAATGTGGGTCTGGTCCCAAGGCGTGGGTGGACCAACACTGCCTCTGAGGTGACACCACAGGCTCTGGAAGGGCTCGAGTGGACTGTGCTGGGCTCTCGGTCGTGGTGCACTGTGCAGTAGTCGGCACAGCCACGACCTAAAACCTCAAAGCCAGTGAGTCTGAGGAACCACACGTACACGGAATCTACATGGAACCTGGTTTTCAATCACCCCAACGTCGGGGTTTGCATTCATTTGAATAATTGGACTCCGTGCAAATCGTAGTGGGGTCACTTTTGCAGTGTCGGTGCCACACACCACCCCTGGAATGTTGGTTTGCTTCAGGTGTGGGGAAGTGACTCGCTCCCGATTGGGCCCAACAGACAGCCGTTATGGACTGCACCTTAGGTACCTGCCACCTACCCACTGACGTGACCCAGTAGTCCCTCCCCTCTGGTTTTCCAACCCCTGTTCAGTTGAACATTAGGAATCTGTGCGTATTGTGATGGGGTCATTTGGCCAGGGGGTGCCGATTCACACCCATAACTGGCCTTTCGTCACTGGGGCTCACCACAAGGTTTGCTTGTGGTCTCTCGACCCACTACCGGGCCACTACAAACCTGCACGGACATTTCCTGAAGGATTGTGGACCGGTGTTCTGTGCCAGTTCTGTGCCGGTTCTATGCCAGGTCTGTGCCAGTTCTGGGGGGTTCCATGATCACACCATAGAGTACATTTTTTTGTGCCCCCCCCCCCCCCCCACCACCACCCCCTGCACATGTTTTGGGGATACACCGAAGGCTCACCTCCCCACACCCCCACCACCCCAGCAGGGCTCCCTCCCCCACCGCTGGTGCACACAGCCCTCGGGTTAGACAAATATGCAACGATTCTACACCTGAGGTGTCCAATGGGGAACAGGGTGTGAGTCGGTGCGGTGCCACGTTCAGGGGTAAGGAGCCTATGTGCGTGTCATCATTTGTAGCGGACGTCTTGTGGAGGCTTCAGTAGAGATCGCACATCGGGGATGTCGCTCTCAGAACTGCAGGCCCACTCAGAACTCCACGCCCATACAGGAATTGAGCACGGGGGCAAAAGGGTTTTTGTGTAGACAGGGGCTGCAGCTTAGCCCCCCTGTATCTCACAATCCACCGTCTCTCAAATGGGTATATTTTCACAGGGGGGGGAGGGGGGGAAAGGGCGAGCTCGAGTCTAGAGCATCGAGTCTCCTTTGAGGATCCAAGTGGGGATCGGTGGGGGGGGGACCGGGCAACTCTCCACACTCCGCATTCTACTGCTCTGCCACACTTTGCGGGTGAATAGCATTGTTGTAGAACAGGCGCATTGGGGTCTGGCTGGTTTGTTTTGTTTGATGCGATCTCCCGACACCATGTTTCATCTTATGCTGCACCGGGGGGGGGTGGGGGTGGGTGGGGGGCCAATGAACCTGTCACATCACAGCAGTCCCTAGGTGACGGCAAGTGCGGAAGCGGGCTGCTGAGAAAACTCCATCGCGTTTATTTTGCTGCAGCTGCGGCACACTGCACTGCCAACCAAGAGAGGCCCCCGCAGTTTCTAAAGAAAGGGGCGCAGAGAAGGGCACAAATCAGGACACACAATTGATCCTATCGCCCCGTCCGTAGGATTCAATTCACAGACAAGGATGTCAGGTTAAACCGAACCCGTGTTAACAACAGAGAGACGGGCAATCTGTCCTCAAAAAGTGCCCCTCATCCCGCGATGCACCCCCAAATAGCCCATTTAATTCAAGCCCAGCCCGGTCAAGCTTGAATCCATACGCACACACGTTGCATTTTATTTGAGATCCTCACCAACAAAAGAGTAAAATACGAGAGGGTTGGAGGGGTTTTTGTGCTGGGTGCCGAGACCAAGGGGGGAGGGGAAGGCCACACTGCCCCCCCCCCCCCTGGCACGATCTGTCGCCCAGCCTGGCCAGTGGGTGCCGGCAACAGAGAACCCGCGTCATCACCACACATAGCGGGTCGGGGGGGGGGGGGGGATGGGTGTGTGGGGGGTGTGGTAGGGATCTTCCAAGAAACCCCCTTTTGTATAACCTCCTCACCTCAAAGCCACGCGAATATTTTTTTCACAACATCAACGGCCACAGCACCCGCGCAATCAGGGTAATATCGATGGGGGGGGGGGGGATCTGGATGGAATAGGGGATCTGAAGAAATACGTGTGGGCTGCGACTGCCCCCCCCCCTAGGGGGGGTCAAATGCCACCCTTTTACGTGGACAAACACGATTTTTCAAAAAACCGGCGCAGAGGCCCCAAAGCCCCCGTAAACCCTCCAAACCCCCCCAGATCGGTCCGGAAACCCATCGAACCCCACTTTTCCACCATTCCGGGCACCTCAGGTGCCCGAATTGGGGTACCTAAATTTTGTGCCACCGTTTGGTACCGGACAGTGCCACTGTGTGGGAGGTTGGAAAAGAAAATGCCCCAACACACCACATCTGAGGGTTGCAATGCATGTTGCTTGCCAACCACGTCATCCGGTGGGTGTCAGGCGCTATGTAGGTGGCATTAGCCAGGTCTTCGATGAGTTCTGGCTTGTATATGTACCTCCCTGCCACCATGCACCGGGAGGCTGCCTGTAGGTACGGAACAAGTCCAGATGGTCGTGTGATTCCTGTGCAGCAGTGCTCCACAACCGGGATGTGTTGACAACGACTGTTGCAACACGAGCTGTACATTCCGGGAACACACGAAGTGCGCTGTCGTGGTACCCATTGTGCCAGAATTGGTAGTTGCTGCGGTCTACTTTGCCTGGCCCAAGAGCACTGGTACTGAACGGTGCAATATGCGTGGCGAGGTGAATGCAACGGAAGGGCGCAAAGTCAATACAGCTCTCGGATGGCGGGTGGTGGTGCCACTAGTGTGTGACGTTCACTCGAGGATACAACGCATCACAATGAATCAGCAACCGTGGACCGAGTACAATACGCTCTCTGTGGCTGGTGTGGGGGACAAAGGCAGTGCCTGTGCCGCAGGCAGGGAGGTACATATACAAGCCAGAACACATCGAAGACCTGGCTCATGCCACCTACATAGCGCCTGACACCCACCGGATGACGTGGTTGGCAAGCAACATGCATTGCAACCCTCAGATGTGGTGTGTTGGGGCATTTTCTTTTCCAACCTCCCACACAGTGGCACTGTCCGGTACCAAACGGTGGCACAAAATTTAGGTACCCCAATTCGGGCACCTGAGGTGCCCGGAATGGTGGAAAAGTGGGGTTCGATGGGTTTCCGGACCGATCTGGGGGGGTTTGGAGGGTTTACGGGGGCTTTGGGGCCTCTGCGCCGGTTTTTTGAAAAATCGTGTTTGTCACCCCCATTTGACCCCCCCTACCCCCCCCCCCCATCCCATCCACTAATGGTCTCCCCTTCTGCTGTTGCATGAACCCCTCCCCTCCTATCGATTCAATGAAGCCTGACAGACCGATCGGCATGGATGGGGTGATAGCTCTTGCGTACAACATAAGTGAGGTTTCTCACAATTGTGAGATAGGGTCTGTCGCGATGTGCTGCGTGATTTGCTGTTTCACCCCCTCATGCCCCCGCCTACGGGGATGCTCTGAACGGCACTCTCAGGGAAAGCAACAGGGGTTTCGGCAAAAAAAATGCCTGAATTGGGGAGGGGGGGTGGGGGGGGGGGGGGGTCGGCTGAGGGGCCGCCGCGTTCCACCGCCTTCAGATTATTTTTTTCGAACATAAAAAAGACGCCGCAGGCTTGCTTGCCCCCAGTACTGCCTCACCCTCCCCACCTTCCGCTTCCACGGGACTGCGAGGGCCTCTTCTATGGATGCTGGCAATGGCTGGGTCCTGCGGTAAGCTAGGTCGTTGTGTGAATCAAACATATCGGCACAGTGCCCCGTCGTTGAAGGACCCGGCAGCAGCGAGACAGAATCCCAGACCCCGTCCAGTCCGGTTTAAGCACAAGGGGTCAGTGGCTGGCGGCTCTGGTGTGTTCGCTGGGGCGCAGGTGGTGGGATCACTTCTTCCAACCCATGGCAATGCCGATCTGCAGAGGGTGTAGTGTGCATTCGATGTGAAGGCAAAGCAGAAAGTAGGTGATTTCAGTTAGCCACACACGTCCCCCCGTGGTGGCTGCCACATTGTGGTACGTTGTGGGGCTACTTTTCTCTAGGAAAGTCACACAAGAGCCGCTTCCAACGAAATTCCAAGTAAATCACACAAAGGTTTGCAGTGCATGAATGCAATGAAGAGGGGATTCGCCTTGTGTCGCTTTACAATCATGTCGGGGGCACTAACTTCTCTGCACTTCTGAGAAGCCTCCCATAGATCGCACTCGAATGGTCGAGTGGCATTCCCAACGTTCCGTCCCGTGTCATACTTTGCGCTTGTCACCAAACGCGGTAATCCCCATTGCCTCCTGCACATCGGCTTCTGACATGTGAAGCAGCACCTCGCCATCAATGGCGTTGCTCATGATTGCCTGTGGGTGGTAGGGTGTGAGAACGCGCAACGCCAGAGGTACTTCAATTATCGATCAAGGCCAATGCCGGAGCTGCCGTCGCTATTTCCATGGCGCTCACCCTCATCTGCTGAGTTAGCACAAAACACCGCACCCACACACGGAAGAGTATAGGTGACAAAGAACAGCCCACCCTGGATTCCTGCCGAACAACAAAAGCTGCAACATCGGACATACGCCAGTGTAGTCATTGGCAAGGCCGAGGGTCGCCACCCACGCGGCAACATCAGCACACCCCGCCGTAGTTCCAGGGCGCTGTGAAGGTGTGGCCGAGGGGGCAGGGGTCGCGGAGGTGGACGGCTCTGCCGTCGCCTCCTGTGCCTGTGCCTCGGGTTGTTCACCCCCATCCTGCGGGCCCTGCCGGTGGTGGTGGTGGTGGGGGTAGGTTCAGTGGTGACTAGAATAAGGGCAGTCCTGTTCAACTCACCCAAATCAATATGTGGGGCTGTCGGGCCAGTCGAATTTTTTTCTGGTCAAAAAAAAATCACAAAAAATCACAAAAAAACGTTTGCTATGTTGGATTAGCGGATCCGCATCGTACAGAACGTCTACGAAAGACGACGCACGAGAACTGATACGCTATCAAATCACAAAAAAACGTATTGCAATTTGGGTTAGCGTGCTGGCATCGCAGCCTGGCCCCGAAGGACCATACCGTGAGGAACCGGGCCCGCTATCCTACTCTTGCTCTACGTGACACCACACGGTTTCGCTCTCCTCCTCGTTGCGCTGTAAAGGAGGGGGGACACACACACACTGGAAGCCGGAGATTGCGCCTGCTGATACTGAGGCGCAATCTTCGCGACGACGCGTTGAAAAGAGCGCGGAATAGCCGCCGAACGAAAGATGGTGGGAGAGGGGATGCAGCGGGTGCGCTTCGGAACCGCACGCAACACCTGCTTCTGGAGGAAACGAGAACGAGAAGGACGGACAGCACGTGTCTTGCGCTCCAAGAAGCGCAAGGCCTGTGAGGCCCGTGGGAAAGGGGAAGGCACGCCTGATCTAGCTGTGCTGATGATCGTGCGGGAGGAAGGAAAACCTGATCTGTTGTTATGAAACGAGCATCGCTCTAGGGCAGATTCGTCTGCCTCCCGCATGTGCGCTACACAAAAAAACACAAAGACCCACAAAAAAAATCACAAAAAAGCACAAAAAAATCACGCCGCCAGCACGGAGCCCCACGCAGCTCAACCCCGGCCAGTGCGCGGTTTGTTTGCCCTAGAGCTTTGTTGTTTGTGTAGTTCATGTTACAGTACTAAGAGCCCGTAGAAGCAAAAGTAGAACCTGCTGCGCTAGCCCCACCAAGCAGCCACAGTACGACAGGACGCGCGCAGGCACCGGGCCCCCTCTCCTAAAAAACAAAAAAACACAAAAAATCGCAAAAAATCGCGACCGCCTTTTGTGATTTTTTGATATCCTTGTTGGATAGAACCCTCATATCACACCCTCAATCAGCTGACGATTTTTTGTGATTTTTGGTGTCCCGTTTGTGATTTTTTGCGATTTTTTTGCGATTTTTTGTGAGTTTCCAGTGCAGAGGGGGCCCGGTACCTGCGCGCGTCCTGTCGGACTGAGGCTGGCATGGTGGGGCTAGCGCAGCAGGTTCTACTTTTGCCGTCGGGCTCTTAGCGCAGAAACATGCACAACCCGAACAACAATGCTCGAAGGCAAACAAGCCGCGTGACCGGGGTTGAGCTGCTGTAGCGAGGCCGCGGCGTAAAAGAGGGCTGGGCTAGTTTCTACCATTCCAGCCCACCCAGCAGGCAGCACACCACACCCCATCTCCCCACCCAGCGGGACCCCCCCCCTCGGATTTTTCAAAACCCCTGGGGCTGTCGGGCCAGTCGAATTTTTTTCTGGTCAAAAAAAATCACAAAAAATCACAAAAAAACACAAAAAAAATCACAAAAAAGCTGAGGAAGAGGAGGAGTGCGAGTACGAAGAGGAGGAGGACGAGGAGCAGGAAGACGCCGATCTTCTTGGTTCTCAGGATTCCTTCGACTGGGATATCGTGTCCAATCCGGCGGCGGAAGAGGCAGACGTGCGGGACCCCAAGCTGTGTGTACACTGCGATGGTGCGGACAGTGACACGCCTGATCACCTTTGGTGGGCATGCAGTGCGTTTGACTCCGTCAGGTCTCAACCTCAGTTCGAACCCCTGCTGCAGCTGGACCGCTCAGAGTGGCCCCCGTGCCAAAAAACGTTTGCTATGTTGGATTAGCGGATCCGCATCGTACAGAACATCTACGAAAGACGACGCACGAGAACTGATACGCTATCCAAGTCTTTTACTAAGTCACACCACATGGGCGCGATCTGCTCCTTTCTTTTGTTAAAATAGAGAAAGGCACGTGAACACTGAAGGTCGGAGGCTCCACCGAATGAAGCTCGGAGGGTGATACCTCGGCCGCGCGTTGAAAATAGCGCGGGACCTTCCACTTACTGGGAAGGAAGTCTGATGAACGCCTGATCTGGCGGGGGGGGTCAAAAGGAAAAGCCCGGGCTCGGAAACGTTTCTGCCGATGGATCTTCGACAGACGAACCTTGTGGGGAATGGGATCAATCGCGCAAGGGGGAAGTAACCACCTCCATGCCTTGACTTTACTGTTATTTGTCGGCCGGCTTGGCGCATCAAACAGGAAGCCGGTAGCCACTGCTGGAGGTTTCGAGTCAGATGGCCCAGCGGCCTTTGGTTGTACAACAGGGGCGCCCTGGGGGCGGGGTGAGAGGAACGAGGGGTAATGAGTACCCTTGCAGAGGGGTAGGGGAAGTAAGCCTGGGAAAGGCCGGACGTCCAAGGCGCTAACCGTTGCGCAGGTTGCAGGTGTTTTTCCCGGTGGCGGGATGTCGGGCGCGCCAAGGGCATCCGCCTCTCTCTTTGCGGCAGATGGGACATGAGGGGGCAGGAAGGTGAAACCAGGTTCAGACTGCGACGACTGGGCAGTGCGCTTTGATGAAAGCACCTTTGCTGATTTGCCGAGCCCGCCGGCTGTCTGTGTACCCGGGTCAGTGACAAGACGAAAGGGAGGTGGGGTGTTCACCGGCAAAGGGGGGGGGGGATGCCACGTTGGGGAAAGGTCTAAGCGACGAGATATCAGGACAAGGGCCACTCAAGGAGCTGACTATGGTGCAGGTAGCTAGTCTTTTGTTGAAAGGCGCGGCATCAGCCACGTCCCGCACGTCAGCCAGCCTCTTAAGCAGACAAGGAGGAGGCAGGGAAGAGAGAGAAGGGGCTGGCGGTAGCTCAAGGTCGCAGCATGCCACAACCTCGTCCTCACCAGGACAAGACACATCTGAACAGAGGGGCTCCACCCTCTCTGGCACTGGGCCACTCTCATAAACATAACTGGCGGCGCTCTCAGTGGCAACCTGTCCCAGTGCGGTCTCACATCCCTCAGATGGGGGTCCATCATCATCACCGTCGGCGGCTGAGGGCGCGTCGGCGGTCTCGTCGCGCTCGCTGTCGTCGGCACCACCGCTTCCGCCAGCGGCAGGGGGGCTGTCCCCGCCCGCGTCGTCGTCGCAGGAGTCCGTCTCCTCGTCGCCGCCGCCCGAGGCGTCACCCGCGGAGTGTCCTCCGTTGCTGCCATCATCATCAGCAGAACACATCTCGCTGTCATCATCATCGGTGGGCTCGTGGTGGCCCGCCTCACAGCAGGTCTCCGCCTTGGCGCATGTGCCACACCTCGTCATCTTGTGCTTCTCACAGCACATGATAGACAAACCGTCGTCATGCGAGTGGTGCGCGCGACAGCACGCTTCCAGGAGCGTCTGGTAATTGCGCTCCTGGCCCTCGCAGACGTCACACCTCGGTTTGGAGTGCGCGTTGCAGACCCGCGTCTTATCGTGCATGGCCAGGTGCTCAGGCACAAGCACTGGAGAGGCGCTACGGGTAGGTCCAGGCCCGGGGGATTCCCACGCTGCGGCACGCCCCGCTCTGTTGATCCCGGTGTAGTCCGGGTACACGTCACTACCCCAGGTCAGGTCGCCCTTCTGGACTCGCGCGGCACGCTTGGCGCTGTTCTCGATGGCGGTGATCGTCTCAGCGCCTCCGGCAAAGATGGGTCTGGGGACGACGCCACCCCATACTTCCCCTGCGCCGACGGAGGAGAGGCACCCCACTCGGTCCTGCCGCTCGGCAGGCCACGGCTTACCGAGTTGTGCACGTTCGCAGAGCTGCATCACGTGCTTCATCGACGTCCATAGGGCACGTCCACGCTCCCTGAGTGGCGGGAGGGGGAGGTCGCTGGTCCCCTCCGTCGCCCTGGGGAGCTGCATGCCTGTGTACACCTCGAAGTCGATAGCGAGCTCAATATTCGACACTACGCCACGATCCGTCCAGCGCAGGGCCTTCAGCCAACCAGTGAACGCACGCAGGAGCGCAATGTCATTTTTCTTCCAGATCCGTTCGCCAGGAGGTACATCGGGGATGCGGGAGAAGTCAAAGTCATGAGGTACCGCAGGCAGCGAGAGGGCGGCTGTCCAGGGATGGACGAGAGGCAAAAAAACGCAAAAAATCACAAAAAAAAATCACAAAAAATCACAAAAAAGCGTCAGCTGATTGAGGGTGTGATATGAGGGTTCTATCCAACAAGGATATCAAGGCGGCACTTTCAAAGTCCTGCCAAGGACAGCGCCACGTGGGTGTGTGCTTCTGATATATGTTATGTCATCATGTGAACCCTCCCCAGCGTGTGCCAACATCCCTGACACGCTCACGAAAAGCATGACACGGAGAAAACAGGTGCCGAAACAACCTGCCGAGCACACGGGTAGTGCCACGTTGATCCACGCAGCGATCTCCCATGACAGGAAGCCTTGTCGCCACGGCAGAGTCGCCGCAGACTGTGGGAGAGGTGTCGCCAGTCACCTTGAGGTTGCAGTGTGTCATCAGGCTAAGACCCGTGCCCTCTTCACCTCCCCTGTTAGGTTGCTCCCATATCGTTGCCTGCTTTGGGGCCTGAAGGACATAGGGGTCCAGCAGGCACTTGAGCATCGCAAGGCATGAGTGGCTGTTTCAAACTCCTGGTGCAAGCACCCGTCATGGTCTGGGGAAGCCCTCCCAGGTAGTTTAACGTCTTGCCCAGGACAAAAAAGCACAAAAAATCGCAAAAAATCGCGACCGCCTTTTGTGATTTTTTGCGATTTTTTGTGGTCCGTTTGTGATTTTTTGCGATTTTTTTTGACACCAGAAAATTTCGACTGGCCCGACAGCCCCAACCCCGTTCTTTTGAATATTTGGGGCCCGTGCGGATCGTGGTGGGGTCATTTTGACCATGGGGTGCCTCTTGATACCCCTTACTGGGAAACTCCAATTGGGTGAAGTACCCCTGTCCAGAGGGGTACTTTCCTACAGGTACCCCCACCCAAAAAAAAATTTCCGGCGCAAAAAAAATCACAAAAAATCACAAAAAATCGTCAGCTGATTGAGGGTGTGATATGAGGGACAAAAAATCGTATTGCAATTTGGGTTAGCGTGCTGGCATCGCAGCCTGGCCCCGAAGGACCATACCGTGAGGAACCGGGCCCGCTATCCTACTCTTGCTCTACGTGACACCACACGGTTTCGCTCTCCTCCTCGTTGCGCTGTAAAGGAGGGGGGACACACACACACTGGAAGCCGGAGATTGCGCCTGCTGATACTGAGGCGCAATCTTCGCGACGACGCGTTGAAAAGAGCGCGGAATAGCCGCCGAACGAAAGATGGTGGGAGAGGGGATGCAGCGGGTGCGCTTCGGAACCGCACGCAACACCTGCTTCTGGAGGAAACGAGAACGAGAAGGACGGACAGCACGTGTCTTGCGCTCCAAGAAGCGCAAGGCCTGTGAGGCCCGTGGGAAAGGGGAAGGCACGCCTGATCTAGCTGTGCTGATGATCGTGCGGGAGGAAGGAAAACCTGCTCTGTTGTTATGAAACGAGCATCGCTCCAGGGCAGATTCGTCTGCCTCCCGCATGTGCGCTACACGTTTCTGCGCGCGGGGAACCGAGGACTCAGAAGGGGAGGAAGGGGAGAAAGGAAGTCGACGCCCCACGTAAGGGCTCGGCGACGTGCACTCGTGGGAGAGCGTGTCGCCCCCCTGGTGAGACGGCGTTTCTGCCTGCCAGTCGGGAAGAGAGGGGGTTGCAGTGTCTAAAGGCACTAGGGGCTCCTGACATGGAGAGGGTGGTGGGGGTGACACAGTGTCTGATGGGGGACTAAGCCGAGTGTCGACGGGCTGAAAGCCCGGCGAGTCATCCACAACAAGGGAAGGTGCAGGCGAGAGAGGAAGGGGGGAAGCAAGTTCTGATGGGGACATGATACTATCCTCGTCAGGCCGAAGGCTTGACGCTGAAATCGGTGAACCAGGGGACACGGGGGGTTGAGGTTCTACTCTTCTGTTGTTAAAGGAGCGTTGCCCCAGGGCAGATTCGCCTGTCTCCTGTATGGGTGCTACCCGCTTCTGCGCGCGGGGCACCGAGGACTCAGAGGGGAGAGAGGGAGAGAAAGGAAGGCGGCGCCCCACGCAAGGGCTCGGAGATCTCCGTTGCGTGGCGCTCTCTGGGAGGGGCGGCGAGCCCGACTGCGGGGTCTGTAGCCCGTCCAGCAGGTCTGTGTGCAGCACGAGCTCCGGAGCCGGAGAGGGCGCCGGAGGCGGTGCTGTATCTGCTGGTGGAGCGAGACGAGCATCATCAGGCTGGGAGCCCGACGATTCATCCGCATCAAGCGTAACGTGCTCTGCACCCATCTTACGCGGGGTAGGGGAAGCAGGGGTATTCATTCGAGGGGAAGGCGAGAAAAGAAAACCAGGGAATTCGCGTGGGGTCAACGCAGATGACTCCGCAGAAGAACCCAACTCGCCCTCACTGGGCTGATCGTCGGGGCAGCGAAGAGCCAAATGCTCAATCACGCCCGGCCAAAGAAGAAGAAGAGACGCACACATGTCCCACTCTGGCTGTCGCACACACACTATCCCAGCCCCCCAGAGGGACGGGCCCTCGTCAGAGTGATCTAAACAAATGGCGGTGCGTTTCACGGCATCCTGCCCCATCGAGTCCTCGTCGGAGGCGTCCAGAACGATGGCGGTGCGTTTCACCGCAGCCGCAGCCGTCGTGTCGCTATCCATCTCAGACGAGGGAGGGACTTCCTCGCTGGTGGAGCCCGCATCTGCAGCGTCGTCTCCATCATGCTCAGTGGCACCAGAGCTGCCCTCCTCTCCCTCGCTGTCAGAGTCGTCTTCGCAAAAAATCGTAATGATTGACAACGTGTCGCCGGATGCTACAATCCTGAAGCAAAATCAGAGCAAGCTCGTCAGATGCAGACGCCACGTGGTGGTCTCCCGGTGCTTGCTGTGTTTCGGCGCTAACACACTACAACCTCCCCTGGTGCGCCTCATCAGGTGTGAGCCAGGATCAATGGAACCTAAGATAGCTAGTCTCAGGCCAGCAAGACAAAAAATCGCAAAAAATCGCAAAAAAACGCAAAAAATCACAAAAAAAATCACAAAAAATCACAAAAAAAACACAAAAAATCGCAAAAAATCGCGACCGCCTTTTGTGATTTTTTGCGATTTTTTGTGGTCCGTTTGTGATTTTTTGCGATTTTTTTTGACCCCAAAAACTTTCGACTGGCCCGACAGCCCCAAATATGTGATATATCGTGTGTGTTCTGGAGTGATCCGTCACTCTAACCCAGGCACATGCATTTCAGAAAATATCTTTGAAGACAGCGAATGTGTATGGAGTATTGCAAGAGGTGGTTACTTTGAGGCGGCATCAATGCAACATCAAAGCAGAGTCTCGCGTGCCTTAGTGCTGGCTGGCAGCTACAAGGAAGCTGCCCCAGATGGAGGGCATTCTGGCAAAGGAGAAGCTATCCGTGCGATGGTGTTTATGCACACACTATCGGTATCAACCCTATCTCGCTACGAGGACTGGTGGAAGTGTGTCCCTATCAAATGAGGGGTCTCCCGTGGCAACCTGAGCTTTCTCACTCCGGAGATAATCAATCCCAACACTGAAGGTGCCAAAGGCCCCTCATCGCAGCATACCGTTGTGTCGGGCTTCTCCCACGTCGTCTCCTGTGTCTGAGTGTTGTACCAGTAAGGCGTCCCGTCGTCTGTCTTCGCCTTCTTCCACAGCTTCTTCTGTTTCTGTTCGTTGGGGTCTGCGTGCTCTTCCTTCTCCTTCTTCTCCTTCTTTGCCTTCTTTTCCTTCTTCGCCTGTGCCTCGGCGTCGGCCGGCTCCTCCCGCTGCGACACGGCTGCGGCAGCCGCAGCGGCAATCGCACCCATCATCGGGTTGGCACGCTGCTGCTCCGCCAGCTCGTCGCCACCCTCCTCCTTCGCCTTCTTCTCTTTCTTCTCCTTCTTGCCCTTCTTCTCCTTCCGGTACTCGTTGGGGTCCTCCGGTGCGTCCCACTGCGACTCTCCCGTGACAGTGTTGTACCAGTACTGGTCGCCGTTCTCATCAGCGTACTGCCGCCACACCTTCTTCTTGCGGGCGGCAGGGCGCTCCATGGTAATCATGTGCACACCCCCGTCGCCCCCGGCGCGCAGGCTGCGCACCTCAGCGGTGACCTGCTGCGACTTGCCGAAGTAGATGTCAGGCAGGTTGCCACGCACCTTGTTCTCGTAGTGCTGCACGTACTCCCCGATGTTCTGCACGTGCGCCGCCTTCTCCCCCAGCATGGCGTTGTACTGCTTCCACTGCTTCGTCACGTTGCCCGAGAGCTTGAAGGTGTACTTCCCGCTGTCGTCCTTCTCCCTGCTGGTCATGCGCAGCATCACCGACGACGTCATCTGGTAACTCGCCATGGAGTCATCGGGGTACTCCTGCACCGTGATAATGTGCATGGAGTTCCAGGTCCCGATCTCCTTGATCTCCTTCTTCATCAGCACGGCAACCGCCCAGGACCCCTCGTCGCCGTTGTCCCACACATAGCAGGACGACAGGCCCTCCTCCCCATAGTACTGCCGTGTGTAGAGAGCGAAGATGCTGTTGAGCTGCACCTCCAGGTCGCGCAGAGGGGCGGACGGCGTAATCCCATCGCCAAGCGGTGGGTAGTATGTGTTAGTGTACGGCGACCGGAAGGAGTCGGCATCTCTGTTGTACTCGCAGATGAGGAAGTTGTTGCCTGTCGTCTCGCAGAGGCGCTCCTTCAGAGGCTGGTCCACATCTGCCAGCAGCTCCTCCACGAAGTCCTCCTCGGGCACCAGGGCCAGGATGGCGGCAAGTGTCTTTGTCTGCCGACCCGGCGGCATACGCCGCACCAGGTCCAGCGCAGCCTTCAGCTGTTTCCTGCTCATTGTGCCTGGTTTGCCGCCCTGTGGCTGAGGCTGTGCACACCGTGCTGTGTGGGCCCCTGTTGGCATGGGTGTGGTGCGCTGCATTCACAGACAGGTGCCGCCAAATGGCTAGGGTGGACATGTGACGCCTGTCACCTGTCACCTGTGACATGTGATCGATCACCTGTGACAGCCGGTGCACACGCAAACTTCACATTTCTGCCCGCAGGTGTTGCGCGGGAGAGTTCCCTGGGGGAGATGCTGCAGTGCGTCGCGGCGCTGCAACGCGAGGTCGGGGTGAGCCCTGACCGCAAGGCCGACCTGGCCTGCCTGCAGCGGGTGCTGGAGACAGAGCTCGTCTGTGACGAGATAGACTGCCTGTCGCTGTATAGCCGTATAGCCTCATGGGGAAGTCGGGATGTGAGGGAACTGCGTGTGCTGCAACTCTTGCCTGTGGTGGGGCCGGGAGGGGAAGGGGGGGGAGACGCGTCGCTTTGGCAGCCATCTCGCGATCGGTCTGGCGGGGCTAGATACGAATGTTGCAGCAACAAAAAGAAACGCGTGCACATACCACACACAGGCACAATCCTGACACCTCTTTTTTTTCACTCCCCCTGCCCTCCCCCAATGTGCCAAGCCGTCCCACACAGACACACACACCTAACCTCACCCCACCCCTGCCTTTGAGATCTTGAGACGTTCATATTTTTGCAACTTCTTTGGGGATGCCCTCTTGGCCCTGTTTGTTTGAAACCGTTTCGGGCACCCCATGAGTCGCAGCGTGACACAGCAGTGCCCACACCACATGACCACACTCACCACTCCTCCACCACACCACCGCCCCTACACCCCCCTCATGCAGCAACAGAGAGCGGAATGATGCAGGAAGGAGCAAACGAGACACCGATGGAACGGGTCTCCCTGCAGGCCCAAAGGCAGGGAACGCGCCTTCTGCTGCAACACCCTTCCTCATGACATGAAGCAAAGCAGAGGGGTGGGGTAGGGTCAGGGGAGGGCTCCGGGGTGAATGCGTGTCATGCTGTTTTGGTCGGAAATGCGCCTGTTCCCCATCTGCTGCTCTGCAGCAACTTGCCCCGGCGAGGCGGGGTGTGTGGGAGGTGCCCCTGGAGGGACGCGGGTCACCCCCTTGAGAAGGGAGGGGCGACTTCCAGCCGCACACACCCCTTTGGTGCAGCCTCGCTTTGATTTAGCTGACAACAGGAGCACAGCAGGGAGGGTGTCGGCAAAGCGGGGCGGGGTGAGGGGGCTATGTGTGAGTTGTGTTCAAACAACCCAGTTTGAAGGCGGCATGCCGGCATCTGCCCAGCGCGACACGTTGACAGACATACACCCCACCCCCCCCTCCTCCCACGTCTGTCACCTCGTGAGGATTTCCCCCTCCCCCCTCCGTGGCAAGAGTTGTACAGCGGGTGGTGACCGTGTATTCGTGGTAGAATATGCACAGATCCGTGTCTGCGTGCGTGCGTTGCGTGTCACGATACACACCCACCACCACAGAAAGAGATGCGGAATGTATGCCCCTCCCCCACACAGCCCCCAACCCACCACCACCACCACCACCCTCCCCCCAAAAAAAACACTGCGCCACACAAAACACCGCGAGTCGTGGGTGGTAGCTGTTGGGCTCCACCCACAGCGCCATCATGCAAGGGGATAGGCAGGATGGGAAGAAGACGGGCGTGGGCTTGCAGTTAGGGGAGGGAATTTATTGTGTATCTGATGAGGGGCTGGGGGGGGAGAGGGCCAGGAAGGTACCGGAGGTGCACCCCAGGCACGCCCGCTTGTGTTAACCGGGTTTTGCCGCGATGGGTGATCTGAAGGGGGAGGAGGGAGGGGGGGGGGGGCACTGTTGCGCCGGGAGAAATCTCCCCACACCCCCACCCCCCGACCTCTCTCCCATTCACATTCACCCCCATCTCCGCCGCCCCAATTTCTTCCTTTTTTTTTCTTCTTCTTTCGTATTTTTTTTCGCGCCACAGTGCCAACACCACGCAGCTTTCAAACATTCCACCTGAATCACAGCTGCATGACGTACGGAGTGATAATCAGTGCCGCAGACACCGCATTTTTTCACCCCCTCCACCCACTGCATGGTAAGCAGTGAGTGAGTGAGGGAGGGGAGGGGAGGGGACGATACGGAAAGGGATCAAGGAGGGGCAGAACCCCCCCACCACGCGTTGTGCTCAAGAGGCGTGCTTCACAGCCACCCCTGCAGTTCGGAGCTGGTCGAGCCACTTCCGAACCCTGGAGACCTTCACAGATTCTCTGACACTCTGGGCCGGGGTGCCGGAAGGCACTGGAGGCCGGACGTGCTTCTGAATGAACGGGTGGTTCAGAAGCGAGATGGCACTGCCCCGGTTTCTCCCATCGGGGTCGAGGAACTTGGAGAGATAGTCGAGCAGGTCGGGTGACAGCCCGAATGTCCGCATCGTCTGCGAGAAGGTGCGCGCTTCCTCCACCGCATCGAGCCACCCGATGTCCTTCGCGATGATGCGCGGGAAGGGGAACACCCCGCAGGCAATCTCACAGAGCACAACACCCATGCTCCAGACGTCCTCCTCAGGGCCGTACTTCTGCCCCTCCATCCGTGTGGGGCTCATGTAGATACCCGTGCCTGTGGTAGGTGTTGTGGTTGGAGGCGGGGTGTCAGAGAACCGGAGGAGGAGAGTGAGTGTCGCCGTTGGCTGGCACCCAATTGGGCATGGAAAAAAAAGCGGGTCAACATCGTCACGTCGTTTCCCTGGGATTGATCTAAAAGCAGGTGTTGTTTTGACCATGGTTTATCGAGTGGGGGCGATTTTCGCAACGCACAGCAACACCATGGGGAGGGGATTGAGGAGAGTGAAGGTAATATCAATCATCCCAACCCCTTCTTGAAATGTTGGCCCTTTTTTTGGAGTCACTACACCGAATGTGGTGCACAAGTGGTGATTTTTTTGGTTGTGTATCAGCCAGGCTTGCTCCGTATTCCTTGAAAAATAGCCAAAATCCCGGAAATGTATTCCTGCTTTTTTCTAAGGATTTTTGCCTTGGATTTCGGACCCAGCAGTTCCCTGTGCCAGTCCCACAACCTCACGTAGTGCACTGCCTTGGAAAATTCTGTCACAGATCACTCATGGGCGCTCGTTTCGGCACGACTGCCGCAACCGGAACCGCATGGTGAAGGCCTCCTCGATCGAGACCACCACTGGCAGCCCCAGGTCCGGTAGCTCGCCATCCTCGGCCAAACAAAATGTCGGCAATGACCGCCTTGTTTTCATTGTGCTGTAAGGCGCGTGAACGACCGAGGCATGCGATGGTTGCCTGCAGCATGAGGCGCTGCGCGGCCTGATGACCTCCTATAGGGTCGGCGCCATCTGACAGTTACTCGCTAGATGGGGTATCCGGCGTCCACGGCTCATCTCTCCTGTGGCCGTGATCCCGCCATCATCAGCTGCGGGATGAAAGCAAAAAATGGGTTTCGGGACCGTTTTTTTCAACGACACCCCTTCTTGACCTGCCATAGTGGCATACGCGTAAGGACTTGGTGACAAGACAGGCACAAGCCACAGGGGGGTCTGGGGGGCAGAGCCCCCCAGCCGCCGGAGGCCACGGTAGTGAACATCTGGGTCTTGGCTGGAAAGAACACCGGTTTTTTGGCTGCCAGGAAGAAACAGAAAAGGGGCGGGTGTCTGGAGGACTCATCCTCACCCCCCACTCGGAAAAAGTTTCCTAAGGAAAATCCTTAGAAAAAAATAAATATCCCCTCCTAAAAATCCTTAGAAAAAAATCGAGAAATTTCGGAGAGTGTATTCCGTATTCCATGTTAGGAGCAAGCCTGGTATCAGCAAGACAATAATATTCCTCAAGGGAGCCGTCTTTGGGCCCTCCCCCTGTTTTGAGAAACCCACACATACCGACGAAGGTTGAGGCCTGCCCGCCTGTTGTGCGGCACTCCTTTGCGAACCCAAAGTCTGACAGCTTGACATAGCCTTTGTGGTTCAGGAGCAGGTTCTCGGGCTTGATGTCCCTGTGACAGCGTGCGGAATGAGGCGGGTGACAGGCCAAAATAGTCGTCGCCCACATTGGGTGCCCAGGATCAAAACCACGCATGCCCACACCATATGAAAACACTGTTGCCGTGCCGAACCCATTTCCACCCCCACCCCCGATCTCCACTGCGCAGCAACCAACGCGGGATGCTCTCCAAACACACCGACACAAGGTGTCCTGAGCCTCACACAGACAGGGTGCCTGAACCTTCAGTTGCGTCCCTCCCGCTGTGAAGTGTCCCTTCCCATCCCTTCCATGCGCACCATCCTCATGACATCCGCATCACCCACTGGCACCGCACTCTGCGGGATCTTTTCAGACAACCCAAAACGACAGGGCTAACCGTCTGGCCATACCGATGGAGTGTTCGTCTGCTGGAGTGCAGGAAGTTGACAGCAGAGAGCACCTGCACTGCAAGTGCCGCCACAACCGAGTCGCTGACGAGCTGCCGCGTCGGGGCGCCTTTTGGGGACACCGCTGTGCCGGGCGCCGACGCAGCATCCGCCCGGCGGACCCTCTCCAGCACACCTTTGAGCGTGCCTTCATCCATATACTCCATCACGACGTGAAGGATGTTGTGCTTCATCAGGGTCTCATACACCTTGATGATATGGTCGTGCCGCCTCTCCCGCAGCTCGTTGGTGATGTCCAGCTCCCGGTTCGGCTGGTCCTCGCGCAGCACCACCTCCTTTACCGCAACGGGCTTGCGGACGGACTTCCCATGGGGACCCGTGATATTAACGTACCCGAGGTACACAATGCCGTACTCACCCCGCCCAAGCTCCTTCCGGGGATCATCATACTCGATGCGCGGGGCGGTGCCACGGCGCGCCTTCTCAGGGTCAGGCGAGGTGGTGCCGCTGAGGGCCGACACAGCAGAGCTGCTGGGTGCCGCCTGGCTCGAGCCCTGCGAGCTCGCCCCCGGGGAAGGCGCAACGGGCTTGCCCGGGGTGGCAGCTGCCGCCGCCCCTTCGTCAGGCTCGTCCCCACCCCCCGCCTTCTCCACAGCCTCCTGGGGCAGGATGGTCACAGCCTTCTGGTTCTCGTTCCGCACAGAGCTCCCCAGAAGGGGCCGTAGCCGGGGGGGTCGCTTCACCATGCTGCTGTGTACACAGCGCCCTGCAGAGGCATGGGGGGGGCGTGTGGGTGTGTGTGAGGGTCGGGCGGGCAGATCATGTCATGATATATCGTATCGTACGTTTGGGGCGACATAATCATCTAGAGAGGGAGAGAGAGAGGGGGGGAAACACAGGCGGTGACGCGTGCAGCGGCGTACGCTGGGCTGTCGTTTCGCAGCGCCTCCATCTTCTTGGGGATGCTGCAGGGCATCGAGATCCCACACCGCATGGTGGATGTCGCGCAGATGTGGGCCAAGCACCGCGCCCCGCTCGCCGCAGCGGCCCTCAAAGCGAACGCAGACAAGGTGTCCGGCTGCAATTATGTGCCGTAGCATGACTGTGGGACGCTGGAGTCGCACCACGTGCTGATCCTGGTGGCCCAAACACGCCTGTCCCAGATGTCAAGCCTGACGGATTTTCATACAACACGCGGCCCTCAATGCCGCAATCGACAGCGCGCATCGGGCTGAACCCCGCAGGACTGGCGCCCTCCTGATGGTCAGGAGCGACCGTGGCGGTGCAGATGGGGGAAGCTCGCGGTTCCAGGAATGGGGCGTCCCATCCGTGAACTGTATTGCTCACCTGGCCAACAACGCACTGGGTGACTTCACATCGTTCGTGAAGGGGGTGAACAGGATTTTGCGGTGGGGGGTGGGGTGGGGTAGGGTGGGGCAGCAGAACAGGCACTCTTCTTGGCCGGACATCCGAGCCACACTCTGATAAATAATACCCACCCCCGTCAAACAACACCGACCCCGCCCGCCATAAAAAATAGCAAGGGGGTCCACGAGCAGGCGATGCAATAAAATCGCCCTTCGCGCAGTCCTTTTTGCCTTTTTTTACGGAGGGGGTGGGGGGGGGCGGTGGGGGAGGGGGTGGGGGGTATTCGATACGATGCGTACACCATGCCGCCTCTCCGCGCGAAGGGGTTTTCAGCATATGGCGGAAGATAGGGGAAGGGGGGCCTTCGTGCGGGGGGAGACAGACATGCGGAAAAATTAACAGGATAACAGGCGTGGGGGGAGGGGGGGGTTGGGGGTGAAAGGAAGGGACTTTCACTCTGTGTGCCACTTTCACTGTTTTGCACTTCGGAGTGTAAGTCCCTTATCCTCCCCCCTGGATGTAAACAACCACAGGAAAAATGACACTGCGGTGCGGCCCGCTCTCAGCTCGTATGTTGGTTGTGATGTGTTGACGCTTCCACACGCACAAATAGCCCCCAACTCTTGTGATGCGTGGAGGGAGTGGCGTGGGGCGCGTCTGGCGGTGCTGCCGTGCCATTTTCTGCTCGCCGGGGTTGTGTGCGTAAAAAAGAAAAATAACACCATGGGGGCCTTCGCTACCAAGTGTGACTGAGTGAGAAAAAGTGAGCCACGGCCCACTTCCCCTCACTGGCTGACGAGCAGTGACGAGCAGTGACTGGTAGCGAGGGCCCCCCATGCGAAGAAAAAAAAGCAAACATAACAATCGAAGGGGTTTCACTTTGTTGCCTTCAGAGAAAAAAAAACCATAGAAAGGCGAGGGCGAATAACTAAAACTGTTTCTTTTTTATCTGACAAAACTTTGAGATCAGGCCAATATGGGCCATTGCAAGCGGGCAGCTGCCTCGCCTCCTCCCGCCCCCTACGCCCCCCCACACGACGCGGTCGTCGAGTCTCGGGCTGTATCCCGACAAGTCATCACCATCACATCAACTCGTCGCCCCCCCCCCCCCGACGACAGAATCCTTTCGTCGCACAGCGTTCGGACTACATTCCGACTCGAAATCCGAAATTCAGGGCCGCGTAGTCGCACCCCTCCCCATCCCTTTGACAAAGCCGAGGTACCCTCAGGCAACACACAGCCCCAAGCACACATCGCCTGGTGACAAAGGCTGCAGAGGAATATCGAGCATTTTCAGAGGCACAGAGGAGGAGGTGGGGGTGGGGAGGGGAGGGGATGAGGTAGCCAAGTAGAGAAAAGTAAGGGACAGACAGAGAGAGGGGGGTCGACCCCCCCCCCTCCCGCACCCTTTTCACTCTAAACGCTCTGCAGGGGGGGGGGGGGGGGGGGGGGGGAAGGGGGTGGGGAGAATGGGGGGGGAGGGTGGGAAAAGCCGAACCCTGCGCCAAATCGGATGAGTTTTTTGGGTGGGCGCACAATAGGAAAAGTTGCATAGGCCCGCTGGTTAGGCAGGCTCGCAGTGCAGCAAAGTCCCAGCCCTGAGGCATGGGGCGGATGCTTGCTGCAGGGATTTGAGAGTCCGGCATTCCCCTTGCCCAGTCGGGGTGGTGGGGGGTGGGGTGGGGTCGGGGAGATGGACTACAAAGCTGTCGCCCACCAGGCAAACTCTCCGGAGTTACAGTGCAGCGTATCAAGGTTTCTTTTTTTTTCCTCCCCCTGGCAATATCGATCCAGGTCATGTTTGACGAGCGCTTGCCAACCCCATGCAGAGAACAACACCAGTAGGGCTTCAAAGCGTGAGGCGGGGAGGGTGCTGTAACTCAGTCAGGCTTTTGGTGGAGGCTTTGTAGGGCACTCCCCATACCACCCTTTGTCACTTTGTTTTAATGCGAAGTTAGGTCGGGAGGGGATAGCGAATCTACACAAAGAAGAATATGTTCCAAAAAAATGAAGAAAGGAGAGGGCCTTCGCTCAGGCAATGCAGAAAGGTGAGAAAAAAGAATTGGCATGCGTCACAACCAGGGTAAAAGATAGGGTTCCGGGCTGCGCGCCGAAAACCGGGGGTAATCGGGGGTAAAATTTCGGCCATTTCCCCAAATGGAAGGGTTTTCCCTTCCCACAACACCTCACTCCACGCCACTCAACTGGGATGGGCAGGGTGGCTCCTCTGCGGGGGACTGACTTCGCCGCCGCTGCCAGGTCCGAGAGGAGCGCGCTCCTTGTTGTCGTCAACGCGAAGGAGTGCTCTTGGCCCCGGCCTCCTCTGGCCAAAAAGTACCCTGGAATAGTACCCGGACAGAATCTCAGAAAAATCCCGGTGGAAAAAAAAAGAGGCACCCCCGGTTCAGGCGTGTATCTATTTCACGGAATGAAAATAGGAATTTGGGGAAAAAATATTTTTTTGCACTATTTTTTTGCACTTTTTTCCTTTGGATTTTATAGTGACCCTACTTGGTATTGGTCGAAAATTTTTATGTTCCCGGTCTTGGATGTGCTCAACAGTCAAAAGAACACATTTTCCGGATGCAAAAAAAATTTGCACCTGGGGGTGGAGAGGGGGGTCGGAGGGCGGTGGTGTGAGAGGCTTGCTCTCGAGCTCAAACCAACAGATGTTCACTACCGTGGCCTCCGGCGGCTGGGGGGCGGAACCCCCCAGACCCCCCCATGCGACATGTGCTATCTGTCAGTTGTGTTGTACTTGAGCGTATGCGACTATGGAGCCAGGCCAACAGACGTTCGCTACCGTGGCCTCCGGCGGCTGGGGGGCTCCGCCCCCCAGACCCCCCTGTGGCTTGTGCCTGGTCTTGGAGCCAAGCTTGCGCGTACGGGGCTGGGCATATCGGTTCACACCTCGCGGGAGGCTGGGCCGAGCCTAATCTCTCAGAGACGAACACCTTGCGAATGCGATCGGGTTTGCGGGCTTGCGGCTATGACATCTCGAAAGGGTCGTCGGGGCCCGTGATATGTTTCGGGTTCACTTGGTGGGCATCCGTGGCGAGGAACCACGTGTATGTGTGCGAGGAAGCAAGGAGATACCACACCGGAGCCACACAGCACCAGGTCGACCTGGATCTGGTCGAGCTCAGGGGGAAGGAAGCACAGTCACCAAAGTGAGTCACCACCGCCGGCCTCAACCACCAAACTGCAACGCAGAGGTTCCGCTATTCTCACAAGGAAGGCGCCCTGGGATGTACAGTGATTTGTGTGCAGCATCAAGAGGCACTGACCGCCTTGAACAGAGAGGTAGTGTACAGGTGGCGAGCAGTGGGAGGGCGTGCTGTGTCCTTCCACTTCCCCATCTACCTCCATTCGTTCACCGTTGTTGATAGCGATTTTTTCGCCATTTTTTCGAATCGTATGCATCGGTCAGGCCGAGTGAATCAAAATAGCGCAAAACTCACACCAAAATCTGTGTCTGAGGCACAGAAATCGTGCAAAAAAGCACCCAAAAAAAAGTGCAAAAAAACCAAAATAGGATTTCGAAAATCGGCCAAAATACCCCCAAAATAGAGCCACACCTGCCCCGGTTTTTCGGGGCAAAATCTCAAAAACCGGGGCTAAGCCCCGTTTTTCATAACAGTATCTTAAACACTGGTCACAACACACTGGCTGTGGAGGTGACACAGAGCGAAGGGGTTCCTCTCCCCACGGTGAAGAGATACGTAGGTCCAGACAAACAGAGCGCCGAAGCCAGCGAGGGCTGGCTCGCTCCGACACCCGAACAAGAGATACACACGCGTGACATGGATATGCTGAGTGTTGCGCTATGGAGCTCAGATCGGCCCAACACAAGCAGAGGTCATGTGAATGGGATGGTCTCTCTCGTTGTTTCGGCGTCCCAACCGACGACCCAGTCAACCCAGCAGGTTGGGTGCAAGCAGGCTCTACCCTGCGAAGGGGTTTGCCTGCCAAGTATGATATGCAACATAAAGAGGCAGCGACGGGCCCAGTCATAAACAGGGCATGCCTGTTCGAAAAGGCGGGGCAACACACGCGAAGAGGGTTCGTTGTGGTGGGAAGGGGGGTGGCTCGTATTGCATTCTGGCTGGGGTGTGTGAGGCACATGTATTGCAGAGCGCAGGGGTGCCACTAGCTTCCCCTGAAGAGCAGGGATTCGTAGTGGGGCAAAGAAAAAACACATGGCACGCGGGGGGGTGGGGGCATCGTTGCGGAGGGTGTGTTGCTCGCCCTCCAGGATGCAGCCCCCATCCGGACACACATCCACACAACGCAGCTGGACTATACTGAGGCATGTGTCCAGCACATATCAAAACACACTCCCCACGGTAACGAACACAGAAAAGCCAAGCGATGACATCGCAGCCCAATAATCGCATCAATACACGCAGCCCGCTTGGGATGTCTTGAGCGGCTTGTTCCAAGACCAAACAAACCCGAGGTACTTCAGCAGGCCCAACACCTCCTCCTCGAAATCGATATCAAACAGTGCTGGATGCCGCGCCAGCACGAAGAGGTTCACCTTCAGGGGGTCTGACACGACGGCCCACTGATACTTCCCGCCATACGTTGCCGGGCCCAGTGCGCGCACTAAGTAGGTGGAAGGCAACGCTGTCTCGTCGAGTGACACCATCAGGCGCCCAGGGTCCGAGGGATCTTTGATCTCAACGTAGCCTGTGACAGAACGGCGTGTGCCGGTGACGCTCTCATGCCGGTCTTGGTGGAGGATGTTAACCGTCCCATCGGGGTTCAGCGCATAGTCCGCCGTCACGCAGTACGGCGATGAGAAGAGGTTCACGGAGGCACTGCTGTACACTTGGTACCACCTCCCCAGGTACTGAGGCAGGCTCAGCTCTGCTACAGATCCCAGCCCCGCCGCGCCCACAGCACACCCACAGAGCAGCAGGAGGCGGAGGGTCATTGCGCAAGCAACGCTGTGAAGCGATGCTGCGACGGACCTGTGAAAAGGAGTGGGAGGAGTTAATCATAGGGCAGACGGCAGAGCGTGGAGTGGAGGTCAGGGCGGCATGTGGAGGGAGGGGGTGGGGGTGGCTGAGTGTGGTTCAGTATAACGTCGCAGCCACGATCTGCCGGTGTTTCTCCTTCGGCATTTAGGTATTTTTTTTGTCTGTTTGCTCTTTTTTTATGGGCGCCGAATTATTCCCCCCCACCCCCCCACACACACCCTCCCCTCCCCCATCACCCCTCAACAGCCAACCAACCCACACCGACCCAACCCACGCTTCTTGCATTGTTTTCTCCTCCAGCTGAGGCTTTTTTTTTGAATTTTGCAATTTCGACTACCAAAGGCTGACGTAACGAAGACGATCAGCCTTAGTATACACTTGTATTTTTTTTGGGTTTCATAATTTTGTATTTTGGTGTTCAAAAAAAAAGAAAGGTTGTCTTTTCCAGATCAGATAGTTTCACGAACATGCAACACACACACACATAACACAACCACGACATTCCGCCCGAATGCCCTGTATCGTTGTGGTTTTGGCCACAATCAAGCGATGAAGGAACAAAGTCTCTACATAGCCTTGGCCTCCGCACCCAACCACCCCACCTACCCACATCGCAACAGGGTATCCTGTCCATTCACCCGCACCTGCCCCCACCGACACACACCTGCCACATGGTGGCAGCAACTTGGCACACTGAGGGGAAAGGTCCCACAGCGGTTCTCAGGTTTCAACATGAATGCATATGGGGCTGGTGACGGCTGGTGAGCCTGGTTTGGTGTGCCTGGTCCGGCGGATATTCTGTTTTTATTTGCATGCGCCTCGCCGGTCTGCATCACACCTGGCAAACCCGTTTGGAGCAGCTAATTCTATATTTCGGGAGGGCTCAGCCGACCGCCCCACCCCCACCCACCTGCCGGCCCCCCACCATCCGCAGTGAGGAAAACAAATATAAGTCTTGGCTGGGCAATCTGGGGGGAGAAGAGGGTAAGTATGTAGAGAATTCAGCGCAGGGTAAAGCGTAATGCCGAATGCCATTCACTCAGCTCGCAGACAGTGTCTGATGCTGGGTGAGAGCAATGTGGGAAAGGGGGGGGGGGCTGTGGAAGGCAGTGTTCAGCGTCGATAGCGGGGACAAAGAGGAGAGAAGGATTTATCACTCGCATGCACCGCTCGGTTGATGCTGTCTTCAGCTGCACTGTTAGTGTCGGTGGACTTGGCCCGGGTTTGGCTGATGGTTCTGCTGAATACAGTAGGCCACCCACTCCACCCACCCACCCACCCCTCCCGCCGGCGTGCCCGCTCTGACAAACAAGCTTGCTGTGAAACTTGCCGACAGCAGAGATCCCCTCCCCCGCCTCTCAAAACCGTTCAAGGTTCGTCTTCATTTGCATTCAATTCGGAAAACACTGCGTAACGGACATGATTTTCCACGGTTTCCACCAGCACTAGCATAATGAACACCGCACGCATCGAATGACACATGACATACAAACCCTATTGCAGAAGAGGTGTGGGAGTGCCTGCTCAACAGAACCCCAAAACAAAACCCCCGGGGGACGGAAGGCTGCCAGGAGCACGGCAACACAAAAAAACCGTGAATAAAATCGTCCAGAAGCAAGGGGCTTCTAGCCGGGGGGTGGGTGGTGTGTGTGTGTGTGTGTGGTTATAAAGTTTTAAGGCGGTGTCGCCCTGCACGGGCAGTAGCACCTCCCCTTCAGTATCGCACTCCCGAAGGATTCCCCAACACGACGTGACACCGGTTTCGACGCGTACTCTTCGTACCCCTCCCCCCGGCCGCGTCTCTTCAGCGAAGAACCGGGGATAATCGGACCAGGGCTAGCTAAACCCTGGTGGTGTCACGGGTGGGGTTGGAGAGGGAGAAAAAGGAAGAAATGAAGTTGCGAAAAAGTCAAACACTGACACGTGAAATCAATAAAAAGGGTGGTATATATCGCCCCCTTGCTGCGACGAAGACACTAAATAGTCAGGCCGCTTCAAGAGTCTTGAGGGCTTGAAGGAAGAAACAGGTTGCTGATGAGTCTCAGGAGCGGGCACCTTTTGTCCGCCCACATGACCTTCGCCCGAAGGCGAACCTCGTCCAGCTTGGCTCGATCGCCACAGAGAAGGGGATCATTCTCCGCTGTGGTGAACATCTTAAAACCGAGGGTGCAGAGGTGGGGCAGCCCACTGGTGCGACAGCAGGCCGCCCCCGGATAGCTATAACTAGTGCATAGGAAGAATACGACGGCACACGCAACAGATGCCGAAGGCACAACGGCGGGTCACTTTTAACCACCAGAGGAGTGGCACTCCCGAGGGGTGGGGAAGGGGGGGTAGTCACAACACTTTCGAAGGAAGTAAAGGGGCAAATGGGATGTTTTGTGCAAGGTAGAAAGGAAGTCACAACATGAGGCAGGGGGGATTGCTCATCAGGCCTGGGGGAATAGAGGGTTTGTGTGTGGTTATGAAGTTTTAAGGCGGTGTCGCCCTGCACGGGCAGTAGCACCTCCCCTTCAGTATCGCACTCCCGAAGGATTCCCCAACACGACGTGACACCGGTTTCGACGCGTACTCTTCGTACCCCTCCCTGTGTGTGTGTGTGTGTGTGCGCCAGTGGATACACATCAAGGGCAGTCTTTCTTGCGCAGAGTTTTTTTCCAGCCACACACCCCCGCCCCCCGACCCCCCCCCCCTCCCCCCTCCCCGCTCTCCGAAACAAAAAACAGCCACACCCCGCCCCCCCCCACCCCTCACCCCGTCCCAGGGAGGGGGGGGGGGGAACCGCACCCGAACGCGTCATCTCCTGAAGCCACTAATAGAGAGGCGGATGCCGATCCCGAGACCCCACCCCACCCCTCACCCCCCAGTCAAATTCCACAAGGAGATGCGTGAATGCCGTGACATTGCGACGTGCAGATCCGCAGCAAGACAGGCGTGTGATGGCTGGGATGGGTCATAGTAGTACAGCAAGAACGAAGGGAAGGAGGGGTGGTGTGCCCACCCAGAGGGGGGGTGGGGGGTGGCCATCAAGAAAAGTTGTCTCACTGAGCGAGGCGTGAAGACAAGAGAGAAGGGGCGCTATTTGGGCAGAGGACACATGAAAAAAAAAGCCTGTTCGGCGTGTAGGGGGGGGGGGGTTTGCAAGGATCTTTGCAAGGGGTGGGTGGCAGGGGCGGCGGTCGGAAAACTCTCAACTTTCCCGCGGGCCTGTGACCTCCACGGACCATCAGTGCCGGGGGAAAATTTGATTCGGTTTATCCGCAGCCAGAGAGATTGGCACGCGAAGATGCCGTTTCCTTTCCGAGATGAACAGGTTGAAGCAGACTCGACACACACACACACACCCCGGATACCGCCCTGCTCTGCCCTCCCCTGCGCTGCCTTCCGTAGCCCCGTGGCGGGTTTGCTTTGATGGGTGGGTGGGTGGGGGACCAGAGCCCATACGCAGAAACCTAAAATATCGCGCGGATCGAGAAACAACGGTTAGGCGGTATTCGATAGAGTTTGTCACATTTGCTACGATCCAGCTGGTCGCAAAAAGGGGGTGTTTGGGGGGGGGGGGGGGGGGAGGAAGGCCGATCGAAAAAATGCAGAACTGCTGCAGCGTCAGAGCCAGCAGGTGGTGCCTTGGAGCATCCAGGAAAGCCTCGCCACGACGATCCAGGGATGGGGGCGATCAACCAATGAATAGTGTCGCAATCTGACTCGGTTTGGTCCAACTCACCCAACTGGCTCCGGTCACATGACCCCTCACCCCCTGACGGCTCTTGGTATGTGGCTGCAAAGCAGTATCGTTCAAAACAGCACCAGGGGGAGTGGGGCGACGTTCGTTGAGAGTGTGTCAAGGCGCCAGCCGCCCCAAACCCCGCGCGATGTCATGGCACGACATCCCTTGCGCTGGCTTTCCGACAATCGTGTGGAGGTGGTGTGTCGAAACAACTCAGGATTTCCGGAAGCACACAGGTCGTAACGGTGAAAACTATCTGTGTCCCCGCTGGATCGTAAAGTGACAGCAAAACGAGACAACAAACCAATTACTGCCGAAAGTTGTGTTGTTGGAACGCAGACCCTACTCTTTGTGTACACCACTCCCCGGTCTGATGAAGTGGTGTGAGTGGGGACGCACGATCCAGCTAAAGGCACAGAAAGTATCCCCCAGTTGGCTACGCCGAACTAACAAAAACAAAACGTGTGGCGCCACAAAAAAGATAAGGCGTTGTTTGTGCGCCAAACCGCCACAAAAAAACCCTAGCTTTTTCCGCCGAAAAAAAATCCGGAAATGAACGATTCGTTGGCCATTGGAGTCGCAAGAAGGCATCGTGGTGACGGGAGTCGGGGATAATTTTGAAAAGCCTCTGAAGGGACAGGCCATTCCACAGACACGGCGAAACCCTCCTCTCCCGGAGGAAAGAGGTGCCTTATATTGGTGCTGCCTGCCGCAAGCCTGGCGTGTGAGACGGCCAGGCCGGGCGGCGCACAGTGTGAACCGAAGGCGTCGGACTCCCAATCGTATAACGTTGTACAGACCCAGACCGTCTTCTGGGTGAGGCCAGACCGTCTGAAAGCCCAAAATAAAAAGTACCGCACATATACCCTTCGCCTCTGGCAGCTGGCACATAATTGCGCCTCCCTTACCCAGCCAGGGAATATCAATCCCCCTCCCCGCCACCTCGGACCAGTCCCGGCTGTTTCCCACGAAACCCGCCCCCTTCGTTCGTTCGGTTTTGGGGCAATACGTTGATCGCGGCCGTGTTATATTTTGTAGATCGTTGCTATTTTGTGTTTTGTGACGTTCTTAGGGGGGCTCCTTCACCCATGGAGTGCACACAATGCACATGCACACACAGAAGTGGGCGACAACAGGGTTATGTGAATCTCTGGGGTGGGGTGGGGAGGGGGGGGGACATGGACTGTGCCAACACACCCCGGCCCATCCCCCGTCTCCCCCTCCCCTCCTGCAGCACCCTCCTCTCGACAGTACGTTTGCCCCCCCCCCCTCCCACAGCAGAAACGCGTCACCGATTCCCTTGACCCACCCCCCACTACCCCCTTTCTGAACGTTTTTTTATAGTGTTTGTGTTTATTTTGGAAAGCAGTGGCATCCTGACAAACGAGACGGCTGGGCCAGGCACAGGGTTTTTGTGCCGACAGTCACGAGCTCGGCTCGATCTGCTTAATCTTTGCTTGGTTTGGCAGGATCCTCTGGGGGTGGGGGGGGGGGGGGGGGTGGGGTGAAGGGTGCTGTTTTCCCCACGCAAAAAAAAATACCTCACAGGGAGGGGCTGCTTGCGCCCCACCGCACCTCGTGCGTGGGGAGAGGCCCCTCGCCACACCATGGGGGGCATCGGAACCATTGCCGAACATCGAAAAAATATATAAACGCGGACACAAAAAAATTTAAAGAAACGTGTGTGATCAAGACAGCTCTGAAGACTGTCTCACTCACCACACCACCACCACCCACCCCTTCTGCTTGTGGTGAAAAAAAATGGTACGATCGTTGTGTTCCGCATCACACACACTCCCACACCCCCTCCCTCCAGATGCACGGGAAAGGGGGTGGGGGGGTTCTGTCGTGCTCTCTACCAAGCTCCCACCAACCACAAGATTGGTGGGATGTATTTTGGCATCAACAGCCACAGCCCTGACGTATATATAAGACAACCAGGGGCAGTGAACTGCGCCATTTGCTTTTTGGCGCCACCGACTGATTCGTGAGAGGAGGGCCGCCACCGCCACCACCACCCGCCTGAACCGTTTGTTTGTGTAAAATACCCACCGCCTGTTGCGTGCTTCATCACTGGCCCCCTATAAAGGGCTACGGAAAGCACTGCCCCTTAGGTCACAGCCAATCGAGAGGGGGTGAGGGGGGGAAGCGCATCGAATCGAGCGAACACCCTCGCCGTGACACACACACACACACACACACAGAGACCCCTCCGCCCCCCCCCCCCCCCCACACCGCCACGCCGACCCCCCTCGGACACACAAGCCCTCTCCCTCTCCCCGTCTTGCTCCTTCCGCTCAGTTCACTGCCCCAGCTCGTCCACATGCAGTCATAACCGCCCCCGACCCAACCCAGCCCAGCCCCGGCCCCGCATCGTTGGTGGTGTCTTCTCTGTTCACCGTTCCTATTTCTTCTTCCGCTGCAGGCCGAGAACGCCCTTCCAAGATGTTGCGTTCTCCTTCTGCTCCTTGGGGACCTGGCAGGGGACTGCGGAAAGGGAGTTGAAATCGACGACCGTGCCGATGACAAAGCTGAAGCCACCCCTCGGCACGAGCTGCTGCGTCGTCCGGAGCTGGACCTCGCAGGGGGACTCGGTCAGCCCGGTGATCCGCACCTCGAAGCTCTGCACCTGCGCCAGGGCCCCAGTGAAGAAGCTGTAGAACGCCTTCATGTCAACGCCGTTCCGAATCGCCTCCACAAACGGCGCGTTGACAAGCGGGTTGAACCTGTCCTGCGCGAGCACCAGCTGGGTGACATAACGCGTCGCGTCGTCGGAATGCGAGGTGACAGGAGCGGTGTTCGCCGTCCCACCCTCATACAGCGCGGCAACCGCCTCTGCGTGGTTGCGGCATGTGATGTACATCGTTGGCTCCTCATGCCAGTTCCATGAGCCGTACGCCACCTGCACAGACTCAGGCGCCTTGAGCACCGACAGGACTGCAGCCAGGTCGTTGTGGAATGCAGCGAGCGGTGTCGGTGCCATGTCGGCGAAGTGCTTCGCCCCATCGGCCCCCGTGGGCTGCACGATGAACTGCATGGTGCCGGATTCCCGCCCCTTCGCGGGGGGGCGCTGGTCGAAGATCATGGAGGACAGCTCGCGCCCCGTGAGCTTGCGGAGCGTCTTCATCATCTCGGCACCCGGCATCTTCACCAGCGACCCCAGGTTGTCGAAATTCACAGACCGCCCCCCCGCAATCTTAATGATCGCAGCACCGGAGGGGGGTGTCGGCGGCGCCGGAGGCGCAATGCTCGGCGGCGGCGGCGGCGGCGGCGACGGCGGCGAAACCGGCACCTGCGACGATGTGCGGCTGACGTTCCTGCTGGAGGAGTCGCCCATAAGAGGCACCATCGAGGAAGGGGGCAGGCGCTGTGCCAGCATCTCCCCCGCGTAGTTCGAGCGGGGCAGGTGGGGGTTCGGCGGGGTGGCCTTCATCGGCTGCATCATCTTGCTCTGCTGCTGCTGCTGCTGCTGCTGTTGCTGCTGTTGCTGCTGTTGCTGCTGCTGCGCAGCCATCATCTTGCTCTGCTGCAGCTGCCGCTGCTGCATCTGCAGCTGGAGGAGGTGCTGCTGCTGGTGCTGCTGGTGGTGCTGCTGCTGCTGATGCATCTGGTGGTGCTGCGTCCGGATGTGCGCGTCGCGCAGCAGATCCTGCACCGCGTTGCTCCTGTTCCCCTGCATAGCCTGCTGCTGCATCATCTGCGCCTGCTGCTGGCGGCGGTGCATCGCGAGGTAGTTCTGCAGCTGCAGAGGGTTCGCCATATTAGCCCCACCCATCGCCGCCTCCATCCCCGCAAGCTGCGCGTTGAACCCCGACTGGTAGGGCATGGCTGCCGCTGCGACCTCCGCTGCGTGGTGCGCCCTGTAAGCATCCATGTTCTGCAGGGGGTGCTGGCGCTCCGGGTCCTGCCGCCTCGCGCCCTTCTTCTTGGTGTCGACGCTGCTCGACGCGGCGGAGCTCATGCCACCCCCGGGGACAAATGCCGGAGCATCGGCGTTCAGCTTTGTGGCGGCGGACGCAGGGGCGTCGCCTTTTGCCGGCGATTTTTCTTTCGGCGCCTTCGCCGAATCCCTGCTTTTCGTGGTGCCAGCGGTCGTCTCCCCCCCTGCCGCCTTGGAATCTGCCGCTGCCTTTGGCTCTGCCTTCGGCGCTGCCTCCGCGCTCACCTCCTTCGCCGCGTCGGTCGGCGCAGCCTCAGCCTTCGGCTGCTCTTTTCCCGCTTTTTGTTTGTCCTCCGCAGGGGCGGCCTGTTGGCCGCCCCCCTCAGGCGTGGGGCTCGCCCCAGACTCGGCAGCAACGTTGCTCTCCTTGTCGTCCGACATTGCTGCAGGGCACAGTGTCGTCACTGCGTGGGGTAGGTGTGGGAGGGGTGTGTGTGCGTGACGCTCTCCCGATGCGGCGCAGGAAATGCAAGGTGCTGCGGATCAAATGTCGCACCCCCCCCCCCCAGGTGGGGGTGTGGGTTCAGGGCCCGATTTCCATCATTTGCAATTCTCAGCCTGAGCAGGTGCGATAGGGCATCCCCCTTTGCCACCAGCAAGGGGGTCGGGGAGCTAGGCCTGTCGGCAAGGGGCTTGGGGGATAGGATCATCTGCACATCGCAACGCTGCGCCGCAAGCGACAGGCTGCCAGTCATCGTCATGCTGAAGGCTAACCTTATTGCCGAGCGACAGCTCTGGGTAACCTGGGCTAGGGGAGGCAAGAAGAGCCCACACGCCGTGTGCTGTTTTAGTCGGTGTAGGATCCACACGCGTGAATCCGTGTGTGGATGTGTAGAGAGCCTGCGCCGAGCAGCCTGGTGTGGGTGCAACACAGCGCAGTGTGATCCCTCCACACGGCTGCCGTTCACCCTCGGCATCCAATGGACAACATCGTTGTATGCTGCAGGATGGTGGAGCGCCCACATCGGCGCATCGAAGGTGTGACGGGACATGGTGAGATGTTCAGCATCTCTACACCCACTCCCGCATTCTTGGAAGTGTCTGCGGCGCGTTGGTGTGAGGGCAGGGCAGTTCACCGCCTTGCCACAGAGTGGGCAGCAGGGCAACGGGGCGGATGCCTCTCGGCTGATGGCAGCCACCCAGCGTTCCCGCAGCGCCAGGGAACTGGCTGCCTTGGCGGGGGCAAAGAGAAAGTTGCACCGATGGCAACGCCAGATGTGGCGCGCGCTGGCACAGTTTGCCCTATCGGGGTGCAGCTGCAGAGAGGCCTCAGTGCTGAGTGCAGGTTAGGGGGGAGACTTCACGGTGGCGGCTGCGGCGGTTCCGTTGGTTGTCGCTGTGGGGACGGGTGGGCAATGGGGACGTGGATATCACGAGGCTTATGGCTCCTGGCACCCTCCATTGCGTGTGCGGTGTTTTGTGAGTCACATCCATAACATATACAAGGTCTCTTCGCAACGCTTCGCTCGTTGAGCCAAAAGATGTGGGGCAAAAACAGACAGCTTCATCGATAGCCTTAGCAACTCCTGCCTGCTGGCATATCTCCTTTTTTAGCACTGCATGCAATCCTTCAGAGAACACTCTTTGAGGAAGTACGAAGAGGCAGTTCCACCCAAACCACAACCATACCAATTGTGGTCGCCGTGCTCCCGGATCGGGCGCCGATGCGGGTCGGTACTTCCCCTGGACGACCGGGCGCTGCACGGGGCGCAAACTGGAGAGATTCTGCGCGGGGTGCCCTCCATCAGCCCCCCCACCGATCTCCTCCGTGTCGCCTGGCATGTGTGTGGCCTGCACACTTGCAGACGGCTGCCCGAGTGACACGATCAGCTTCAGGTTGGCCATCGTGTCGTTCGCATTCTGCAGCACACGCAGCAGCAGGGCACACGCCAGGATAATCAGCACACGCAACCCAGGGTACTTCTGCAGCACTGCCTCCCGCACAGGGCCCCGCCCCCACAGGCCCAGCGATGAACCCTTGCGCCATATCTGCCCGATAACAGGCACCGATTCGCTGCGCTCGGCCATCACAGAGACGTGACTGCCTGGGGACAGCGGATCTCTCCTGGGGTGGGGGGAAGCCACAGCACCTCCACCCACCTCGGGTCCGGGGCTGTTGTCTTGTCAGGGGCGTGTAGCTTCGGTGTGCTGTGTCTTGGGTCCCTCCCGCAGAAACGTGAGACCCTGTTTTTTAGCAGCAGTGCAGAACACACCCGAGAGGCGCCATGCGCTTTCCATGCATGCAATTTCTCCTGCAACAACGAGGGTTTGGGGGGGGGCGGGGGCGGGAGGGACACCCACGGCGTTTCGGATTCTCTGGCTATTACTGGATCTAATGCTGGTGTGCTATATAGGGGGCTCTGCAGGGCTCTGGGAGACAGCGTGCTGCGTACAAAGTGGAGCGACGTGTGCAGGGGGGTGGGGGGTGGGGAAAGGAAATTCGGGAGAACAGGAAAGTGTGCGAGCGGCAGTGGATACATTTTGATTGGGAAAATCCCCCTCTTTTTCGAACAATTCAAGCGATTCTGCTGGCAATACTCCTCACAGCCCTCGGGCGATATATATGCGCCACTGTTTCTTTCGGGATGTATTGCACTCACTCTTGGCACTGTTTGCGCTCGTTATTGTTTGCTCTTTTGCGCATGCCATGGCCCATTTGCCGTCCCCACCCGCCGCAGCAGCAAACCCGAGTGTGAGTGTATGCGACGCGGGTGGGTGATGAGGGGGGAGGTAAAAGAGTTTTTGATCCGCTGTGGGCCACCTCCACTGTTTGCCCAGAAGAACATCTACAAGAGGGGGGATGGCTGGTCACTTGAAGGTGGAACACAGATGGTGGCATGGCTACTGACATTAACCCTGCGATAGTTCTTTGACGCGAACCTCCGATGCTTCTCTCTCTCGAGCAAAGAAGGCCGTTGCCAGTTCATGATTTCACCTGTGGTGTACTCCACCATCCAGACCGCGGCGTCGCAAACAAACACTCTGTTGGGATTTTGGCATCCAAACACCAAACTTCGGAAACGGGCCAGACACACAGCAGACTACGGCTTCTATTTTACACGAGTTTTACAGGGCTCCAGGGCGGCTGTCGGTGCCTCTTCACCCCTCCCTCCCCCCCCTCCCCATACCCCCACCCGCCACCTCTGCCTGTGGAATCTAAGACCTGCAAAGGTGTGCCTGGCCCTGGCCCCCTGCTCGACATCCGACACCCCAACACTGCACTGGGGGGTCTCTACAGATCGAGCGGTGTGGTCAGCGACAGCGGGAGACTGCTGCTCACAACAATGGTGTTGGTGTGCCTGTTGCGCGCAGCAGTGTCAACCATGGTCTGCAGGACCTGGTTTATCGGTGGGGCCCGCACCCTCGACATGGCGCTGAGGAAGCCCGACGTGAGGACGCCAAATGCCTCCGGTGCGACAGACTCCCCTGGATTGCCGGACACCACGATGGCACTGTGCGACCCGCGAGTCACCGTGTGGGACGTGTCGAGGTACCCAACGGAAGGCTCCTCCCCCGGGCGCTGCGACACACGGTCTGACGTGCTCTGCATGGAGTGGTGGTGGTGGTGGGTTGCAGGTGCACATTCCACTCTGCAAGGGATGGCCTGCCGTGGTGAAATGTAAATCTATCACACAACAATGGACACTACAAATTCTCCGCTCGGCATTGAACCCCTCCTCAAAACAATGGGCTCCTCGACCCCTGTTTGCTTTTCCGGATATCATGAGACTGCCTCAGCTGCACCGCTGTGTGCACCTGCCCCCTACGCACACAATGCATACCAGGTACGGCCCGCTTCCGCCGAACACATCGAAGAGGCAGACGAGACGGGATGAGGGCTTCATGGAGTTGAGAAGCATCGCATTGACATCGTCCTGCGAGATCACCCCTGCCTGTGCGTGGTCAGCAGGGACAATGCAGTCTGCACCACCATTGCTGATGGCACGACCGTGCCCTGCGTAGCAGAGGAACATGACACTGTCGGGTTCGCTCGTCAGCCGCTGCAGCTCCCTGATGATGTTGGCACGTGAGGGGTATTGTGCCGACTGTGGGTCGATGTCAGCTGTGTCCTGCAGCACACGCATGTCGCACTTCTCCCACCCTGCACGCCGGAGCAGGAAGTTGGAGCAGTTCGACACAGAGCTGTGCGCCTTCCGCAGCACCTCGACCCCGCCACGGGTGCCCTCGTAGGACACGCTGATCAGCAGTGCCTTGCAGCGTGGCATCCCCCTGAGAGACCCTGGCGCGTTTGTCGCTGACGCCGGTCCCTCTGCAGGCGCCTGCTTGATGTTCACAGGGGCCGCAGGCTGCATCGCTGAGTTGCCCATCCCATGCCCCGGAGGCGCCTTGATGGACACAGGGCGTTCTGGCTGAGGGGCGCCAGGGCGCAGCCCCGTGCTGAAGTGCCCAGGCCCTGTCTGGTTGTGCGTCGGCATCCGGAACCGCTTGTCGCTCACAATGCTGCGGATCGCCTCCAGGCCAGGCACCCACGCAGAGAAGGTGTCAGGTTTGAGGGACATCTGAGATGGCAGGGTGGTGTGGCAGGCGGCGTGCAGAAACATAGTGCCCCAAGGTGTTCGAGTGTCCGGAATTCGATGTGGCATCGAGCCGTGGGTGACAAGTCTCATGAAGTTGGATGCAGGCTGTGCGAGACGTCAACAGCGCTGACAGATCCCCCCCACACCCACCCCATGCTGACATGCGATAGATCTTGCAACCTTCTAACCTTCCAACAAGGATGCAGGCATGCAATCCCAACCAAGGTGTGCCATACCAGACCCAGGGCCTTGTACATCGTGTCGGTGTCCTTCGCAGTAGGAGGGACACGGAACACGAGAGCAAAACACCCTCGCGTGCTGATAAGACGGCGTTTGTTCCCGACACGCACCCCATGGATCCACTCCTCGCCACCGTTGGGCACCCTGCTGGCGGTGAAGACGTCGTTGCCGATGCCACGGTCGACATCCACCAGATCAATGAGTGCTTCCTGTGGGTGTGGCGGGGTGAACATGTCGTGCGGGGGTTCTCTTCTGCCGCACCTTCTCAATCCCCTTACTCCACTCCCGCTAACATAAAAACTAACGACATGCTATGTATACAGCTGGAACATCAAAATCGATTCGCGTCTTAAATCATGACACTCCCACCTGTGGTGAGGCCCCACCTCGCGCCATGGACAATGTGATGAGAGGTAATCGGCAACACAACAGCAACATGCCAGGCAAGAGGAGGGTGGGACGTACCCGGCCCAACCCGGGGCGTCTAGGAAAGCCCCAACAATGGGCTTTCGGGGCGCTATTTCAACGACAATCCTAGTTATGTCCCAGTGGCATAAGCGCAAGTGCACACGCTATACAGGGGCGGACCGATTATATTTCAACCCGGGCAACCCGAACCAGCCCACTAACACCCACCCCGCTCCGCACGGTACATACCCCTGTTGTGAAGGTGGTGCTGTCGGCCTTCTTTGCATGGCAGAGGCGCGGCACAAGCTGCCCTGTAGCAGGATCACGCACCTCCTTGACAAAGAAGTAGCGTTCTGCAGGGTCGCCCTCACGGCCAAACTTGGTGAGGTAGGTGCCGACCTGCATCCAATGCGATGCGTTGAGCAGAGGCTTCGTCATATAGGCTTCTACGAGGCGGTCGTCCTGCGGGTTGGTGCCGTACTCAATGCCGCGCAGCGCCAGCACATTGAGCAACATCGCTGCACCTGGGTGCCGCAGCCAGTCGTATCGCTTGGCGCGTGCTCTCTCAACCTGGTCGTCTGGGATGACAGGCTGCTCGTCATTAGGGAACTCCAGCGGCCCCAGGTACCTTGGATCCACGTCCTGCGTGCGCTGAGACCGCATCTGCCGCCTATCCTGATCCATCTCTTGCTCCAGGATGCTCTTGTCCTTCGGAGAGGGGGGCAGCCCCGTGGTCTGTCAAGGCAGGAGGCATGACAGGCACGACACACAACGACAAAATATCAACACACAAACACACACACACACACCCTCCCAATTCTGAAAGATTCTAGAAAACATAGTGTCATAACGGCCGTCATGGAGGGAGTGGATTTTCTGAGAATTCACTACCTCAGTTCCCGCTACCGAAATATAAAAACGGCCGTTTTCATGTTTTGTTGGCGAAAAAACGGCCGTTTTTTTCCCCCTCCTATTTTCCTTTGGAGATTCGCCTCCTGCTTACCGTACCGAGCTGAGGAAACACACTTGACAACTCCCTGTTGCCTGCACATGACATCACTGCGATTCTCTGTCGACTGTACAAAGAAAAATGACTTCCGCCCTGCCTGTCGCTCGACAAGCAGCAGACACCCGAGAGCAGAGAGGAGTGTAGCAGCCCGGTTCGCCCCCGGGTTGTCCCAGAAATCCAGCACACCCTCGGAACGTGGTGGCCTAGTCGTAGATCACCCAGGCCCCGCTCGTGACCTCCCCGAAACAGAGGGGAGGTGGCACCGGGGTTCTGACACCCCTACGACTCATGCGGCCGTACGCGCTCGGGCACAGACGGCGGACCGCAAACCAGAAGGACTTCCCTGATTCCGTGCCGTCCCACCTTCTGCGCAGCTGCGGTCGCCAGCCCAGGCCAGCTCCCCTGCCAGGGGCACTGGGGGGTCGTACTTCCCCACCTCAGACACTTTCTCGATGACATTCTCAATGTCAGTGTACACTGCATCGACAGGGGCACGCCGTTGGCACACCCAGCTGCGCATCGCAGTACTTCTGGAGCAGCGATGCGAGGGGTGCCGTCAGGCGGACGGCAGCCTGCAGGTGGGACTCGAGCCCAGCGATTTCGTGGGCATCTCTGCCAACCGCAGAAGCAACGCACACGTAGCAGGGCCGCTGTCCTGCAGCGGGCCCGGAAGATTGTATAAATGCCCGGGGACGTGGTGCAAGGTGCAGATCCACTCAAGCGGTGCAGGTAGTGTGTGTCGGAGAGAAGCGGGATCGCACGGCCGGTGGTGCCGTCTTGCTCGCCTGCTTCTCCCTCTCAGCTGCGTCAGAGATGTGGCACAGCACATCCTTCAGCGCCAGTGCGGTCGTGAACCCATCCAGCTGGTGCTGCATATTGCCCGGGATGATCGCCCGTGCCTTCGGGAATAAATCAGCGAAGGCGGTGTCCTTCTCAGCCGGGGTGCTGTCGCCGAGATCAAGGGAAAGCTCTGTCGGAAGAGCCCTGATGCCAGTGAGCGACACCCACCTCTGCCTGCACGGTCATCCACGACACACGTGCCTAGATTGGCCGCAACCATGTTCAGCCCCTCCTCGGGACACACTTCTTGACAGCATCATGCACCATGCCAGCCGGTGATCCGGTGAACAACGCACCCCGGGCGATCCGAAGTTGCAAGACTGCCACTGAGGGTATCGCACTCCGACAGCGCCAGCTGTTTCCCTGGCTCTGCACTTTCAACGCTGCGTTCTTCTTCTTCTTGATATGGCGCGGTCCGTCAAAGTGGTCCACGAAGTCTGAACTCTTCGCATCATACTTGAAGGCGCGCTCACAATGCTTGCTGCAGGGTATCCCTTGCAGTGGGGAGGCACTCCTGGTGGTGGGATCTCGCCTGCTGACCCACGCCCAGTGTTTTCGCTTGGAAGATTTGGGGTGAAAAATCTTCAAAAAAAATAAAAAAGCTGGAAATCCCAGGAAGATATCTTCCTGGGGGAAAAAGAAAAAAAAATCTGGTCGCCAGATTTTTTTTCGTTTTTTTTGGGGGGGCTTTTTGGCGGCCTGACGGTGACTTCTGGACCGAATCCGACTGGTTTTTTGGCACGGCTTCCAATCCCGTGCATGGGATACGCACAAGAACAGATGTTCACTACCGTGGCCTCCGGCGGCTGGGGGGCTCCGCCCCCCAGACCCCCCTGTGGCATGTACCTGTCAGTTGCCAAGGCCTGAGCACATGCGGCGTCACATCTTCAGGAGACGCGAGCCCATGCTGATGTGTCGAATCATGTGTCCGTGTGCCTGTTGGGGGGGGAAAGTGACCCCAAACCCCAATTTGGTGTTCCTCCAACGCCCAGAGGTCAGCACGAGCAATGTGACAATTGCTACACCGTCGCTCGAGTAGCGCTACAGTCGCTAGCGATTCAGCGATTGCGACTGCGACGGGTGTAGCGACTGTCGCTGAGTCGCTCACCCATTTTTCCAACTTCAATTTCCGGAATTTTTCCGGACTGTGGTGGGGTCACTTTGCTCTGGGAGATGAGTTTTTGGCCAATCGAGTTTTCGGGCCAAGTTTCATAAGGGCCGAAAAGTGAAATCGAAAAAAAAACTTTTGTGAGAAAAAAGTCCACCACTCGGAAAATTTTTCCAAAAAAAATTTTCGGGGTTGTGGGAAAAATCGAAACCCACGAACCCACTTTTTTCGAGAAAATATTTTTTCGGATTTTTCATTTTTTCCAGTTTTCGATTTCATTTTTGGGCGGTCCACAGACAACGGGAGGGAAATGTCAAAAAATTTGAATGGCCAAAAACTCATCTCCCAGAGCAAAATGACCCCACCACGATCCGGAAATTTTCCGGAAATGAAATCCGAAATTTCGGTCCAGAAACGCTCTGGCAACGATCGCTGGGCCAAAAGCGACAGTCGCTGAATCGCTGAGCGACAGTCGCCATTGTCACATTGGCACGAGCGCTGTTCCCTGGAGGGGGGAAAATACTGGGCGGGGTGGGTGGAAGAGTAAAAATCTTCCTGGGTCTGGCCCCCCCTGGAAGATTAGCGAAAACCCTGCCCACGCCCCATACAAAATTCCCAGGTAAAAAAAACGGCCGTTTTTTAAAATGCTGAAAATCAGCGGCCGTTTTTGCAAGTCCACAAAATACAAGGGATTTTTTAAAACGGCCGCTATGCAACCATGAGAAAACACGCCAAAAAAAACCCCTCCCCTCCCCACCGCAAAGTCCTCACTAAAACGACCCACAGCAGCCCCTGACCCCCCCCAGGGGTGTAAATAAGGCCGACTCCCGACTCCCGACTCGGGCCGGATTTTTTGGGGTTGGGAGGGTTGCCTTGCTTCCCTTAGGGAATGTGCAGTATTAGGCACCCCATGGCCAAAATGACCCCACTGCGATCCGCACAGACTCCAAATATTCAAAAGAAAGGGTTTTTGGAACACCCGAGGAGGGGGGTCCCGATGGGTGGGTGGGGGTGTGGGGGGGTCCCGCTGGGTGGGGCATGGTGTGTGCCTCCCAGTCATCTTCTTCATTACCGGTCTCTGAACTGGGGTGAGTTCATTGCCAAACCACTGCTGTGAATACGGCGCCCCTTTCCCGCCCCTTTTGCCAGATTCTGGCAGCTTCCAAGAAGAGTTGTGTTCCCGCCCCCTTCAGGTGGTTGAGCATACCACAGCGCACACGTGCACACCCACACACACTCCACACAGATACGTCACACGCAACTGTTGCGACACACAACATGCCTCAGGTAGAGGCAGTAGTGTTTGACTCACAGCCAAATACTGCTGCCGTGAGTGAGGTGCTCGCAGCGTTTGGGGCGCTGCGGGCGAATGGGGGGTTGGCTGGGACATCCAACATGGCGCTGTCGTGCGGGTACGTCGCGTGCTTCTTCGCGGACCACCTCGCACGCGGGAAGACCCCGCAAGCGCCGAGTCGGTCCGCCCTGACCGAATGGTGGGCGACTGCTGGAGGTTCCATGGGACTCTCCACGGCAGAGGTGGCCGCACGCACGACCGTGCTGCGCAACGGCGAGGAGGCAGTGCCCCTCAAGAACACCGAGGTGGAGCGGTGGGCGGGGTCCCTGAGGCACGTCACACCTGTCAGGGTCCTCACATTTATGCGTGAAACAGGGCCGCAAAGTGCACAGCTGTTGCTCAATGAGCACAGGCTGCCTTTAGTGACGGTGGTGTTCATCCCCTCCACGGGGCCCGTGGGCCATTTCTTTGCCATCCGGCTGAGGAATGCCGCAGCGCCCACCCCCCCCCCCCGGTTGTTCTGTCGTGGGCTCGGCCGAAGGCCCCGGTCCTGGTGGCACCCTCTCCGACGTTCTACGAGAAGAAAGGCCACGCCTACTGCCGAGTGTGCGTTACTGCTGTCGACAGCAAGCTGATCGCGAAGCCGAAGCAGAAGAACAAGACGCTCTACATCGACGGGAGAGTCCCATACCGCACTCCTGGTGATGAGAGAAAGTCGCGGGTGGCTCACCAGACGAGTGACTTCCACCTGACGTGTGAGGCTTTGCTGAACCGCCGGCCTGCCGCGCGCATGTGTGTCACAGCAGCGCTTGCGCTTGTGTCTGTGCTGCAAACCGTTGCAGCTTCATCTCCGCCTGGCCGTGACAGAGCGCCGATTGTGGTGCCCGAGCTGCAAGAGGAGGAAGTGACGAACGACGAGCTCCGTCACGGCCTCTTCGCCTGGCACTCCCGGTTGTACGTGGACATCCGGGGGGGGCGGCCGCATGCGTCGATCATTGCGGGGCTTGCAGCAGAGCGGCTTCAAGGTGTTCCACTCCCTCCCAATAACCAATACCTCAACCGCCCCCACATCACGGCGATGTTAGAGGTGTGGAAGAACATGGTCGTTGCGGAGTCCATCGCGTCTGTGTCACGAACAGTTCAGGAGGGCATGCCGCTGTTTTTGCTCCTCGATGGCAGCGAGGTTGGTGGTGAAGAATCATACACGTTCCGCCTGCGATGGGTGTCGGACGACTGCCGTGTTGTAGAGCGCTGTCTTGGGCTTGTGAGTATCGAAGCTGCAGCAGCGAACGCGGACCAGGCCGACGGTGATGACGCGGACCTCTCTGCGAGTGGAAAAACCCTCTTCGACATGTTAGTATCTCTTCTTCATGAATACGGTCTTCAAATCCAGCATCTGTGCGGCATCATCGCAGACGATGGAAGTGCGATCTCGGGGCAGAAGACGGGGCTGCATGGTCGCATCGAGGAGGCAGTCGGTGCACCATCCCTCTACATCAAGGATGTCGGCCATCGCATCCAGAACTGTGTGGAAAAGCCGTTGAAAACTGACCCTGATTTCAAGTACGTCAGTGATACGGTGCGTGCTGTGCAGACCATCTTTCGCCAATCGGGGCTGATGCGGCGTACCTTGAAAAGGGCTGTCATGAAGAAAGGGGGGCGCGCGTACAAGCCATGCGGGTCGTGGCGGATCCGCTGGCAAGCAAAGTGGTGTACTTCGTTGCGGAAGGCGGGAAAAATGCGCGAACACTGGGTGACTCATCTGCGAAACGACCAACTTCACAGCCGTGCTGCATCTTCCAAAAACAAGACTGCTTCACAGAAGGGAGCCCGCACCAGGGCCCGTCGGGCGCTCGCGACAAGGCTGCAGGGCGCAAAGTTCAAGCGGGCGCTTGAGTATTTCAGCAAGTTTTTTGAACTTGCAAAGCGCCCCCAGCTTGTCGCTCAGTACCGCGCAGAACGGGGTGCCAATGTGATCCCCTACCTGCTTGAGGCTCAACTCCAACTCCGCGCATTCGGGGAGATGAAGAAGAACTGGCGGCCTGGATGCCATGGCGAGCTGGTCAAAGGGCTGCACCCAAAGAGCATCCTCTGTGATCATTCCTATGCAGCAGCGCTCGTGGCAGGTGTGGCATACGCGACCGGTGTCACAGACAGCAGTGCAAACGAGCAGTTCGAAAGCCTCTACTACATCATGAACAACACCGAGGCAACATCGACTGCTATGGAGCACTGGCTGTACATCAAGGAGGGCCGGATTCGGGATGATGCAGAGCTCTCCTTTGCCAGCTTCTGGAAGCTACGCCAGGAAGAGCTGTGCTCCCGCCCCGACTACCTCCCCACACTCCGTACCATTCGCGGGGCACTCTGCATGGCGTCGCCGACGAGCTCGGCATGCGAGGGGGACTTCGGGATCCTCCGGAACCGCACACCCGCCCAGCGCAGCACAGTAGGGGTGGAGAAGCTGAGCGACGAGCTGCTTGTGAAGCGCTGCGGCCCCGACCCCGATAATGTGGAAGCCACTCGGGATTTCATCCACCGGGGTATGCGCATATTCTTTGCTGAAAGACAGCGGCGGGTACCTGGTGGTGGGAGGAAGCGCAAGGCCGAAGATGAGAGTGAGCCGCTCCACGACATCGCCAAGCGACTTCGTCAGTCTGAGATCGACATCTTCGCGGAGGAACCTGAGGAGGACGAGGAAGAGGAGGAGGACGAGCTGGAGGAACTGGAGGAGCTCGAGGAGGATGAGGAGGACGACGACGATGACGACGAGGAAAGTTAGATTGTGTGTTACCCATCATGTTGTGTAAATATGGTTGGAGAGGTCGGCTCCTGGGTTCGACCGCCTCCCCCTTTTTGCGGGTTTGCTGTTATTCCTTCCCCTGACCCCCTTTTGTCAGCGTTATGGCGCCCGAGGAGTCTATCACTGCCTCTCTGAGTGCCGCTGCGACCCCTTTCCCCTCTCCCCTTTTGTTCGTGGGCTGCCCCCTGTGAATGGTAGACTTACCTACAGCCCCTTGTTTGCCGCCAGCACGGAGCCAAGCAGCTCAACCCCGGCCGTGCGCGGTTTGTTTGCCCTAGAGCATTGTTGTTCGTGGAGTACGTGTCATTGTGCTAAGAGCCCGGAGAAGCAAAGTCGAATCTGCTGCGCTAGCCTCACCAAGCAGCCACAGTACTACAGGATGCGCGCAGGATTGAGTAGGGTTTGAGACCGCCCGCCCCCCACCCCCCCACCCCAGGTACCTTAGGTGACTGTAAATAACCGACTCCCGACTCCCGACTCCTGACCCCCAAACCTTATTTACAGCCCTGACCCCCCCCCCCTCCAACATAGGATCATATCACAGCTTAGCAGAAGGAGAAGCTTTGAGCATCTCAGGCATACCTGGCCGACACCATAGCTCGACATCTGACTCCTGTCCAGTAGGGACGATGCCATCTGCTGCTGGGGGTGTTGGGGGTGCTGCTGCAGATGCGCCATCTCCGCATGGTGCAACGGGGCAGTGCTGGGCGCTGCGAACACCGGGTTGCTGTCGAGGTAGGAAGGATATGCAGCGTACATCCCATAGTGCGGCGGGTGCACGATGTAGGGAGGTGGCATGTGGTGAGCCCAGTGGTGCGCGCCGTGCACAGGCGACGTCACCCCTGCCACCCCCGGCAGGGCTCCGGGCACCATCGGCTGCGCCTCGACAGGCATGTGCTGCTGCGAGCGGTGTGCCTGCCTCTTCCGCTCGAGGTGCTGCAGGCGCTCCCGCTGCCACTGCTCGCGCGAGGGGTTCACCATTTTCGCGGGGGTGTCATCAATGCTGAAGGTGGTGCCCCCCGCAGACGGGAATGCAGTCCCGCCCCACGAACCTGCAGGGGTAGTGGCGGTCTGCCCATAGTGGAGGCTCACAGAAACGTTTGACTCGGGGAACGGGGCCTGCGGGGTAAAGGCTGGCTGCTTCACATTGATAACTGGCGTCTTCGGCGGCGACATGCGGGGGGACGGAACAGGCGATGCCCGGGGGGAAACACGCGGCGAAGGGGGCGGCGACGCCCGGGGTGCAGCCAGCTGCGACACTGCAGGGTAGGGCCCTGCTATCGACACCAGCAGCGGCGACTTGCCTCCTGGCGCCCCTGGCGACACACGCCCACTCCCTGGCGAGGGCGGCCGCGACAGGCTGGCACCCTGCCCAGGAACCAGGGGCGCCACTGGCGGCCTCGGCAGGCCCTGCGCCACAGAGGAGTGCTGTGTGGGGGGCAGGGCTGGCGAGGGCCGCAGGCCCTGGGACCGCCCGGATAGCCCTGAGCTGCTGGCACGGCTCTGCCCAGGCACGGGTGACTGCCGCATGGGTACTGTGGGCATGCCTTGCGTGTCGGAGGGCCGTGCGCTGTCAGGCGGCAGGGGCGTGGCGAAGGCGGACCCGCCAGGCCTGCCGCCCCCCGCGCCAGGCACAGGGCTCAGGGGGTTGCGCGGCGGCAGCGGCAGCGAGGTGCGCCCCAGCGACGACCGCACCGAGGGCGGGTTGATCGTCGACGCGGAGACAGCACCACCTTCAGCAGGGCCAGGTGGCGGCCTCGGTGCGTTGTATTCCTGATGCTGCTGCTGCCCCGGACGCCCTGAAGGCGGGGCTGGTGGGCGCAGGGCGCCGGGGCGTGTACGCCCCGACTCTGCCTCCTGTGTCTGGTCCCCCTGTCCGCTGGGGCCTGCCTGCCCTGCCTCTGGCTGGGAGAATGCTGCAAGCCCTGTCTGGCCTGCCTGGGCTTGCTGTGCCTGGTGCGTCTGGTGCGTCTGGTGTGTCTGGTGTGTCTGGTGTGTCTGGTGTGTCTGGTGTGTCTGGTGTGTCTGGTGTGTCTGGTGTGTCTGGTGTGTCTGGTGTGTCTGGTGTGTCTGGTGTGTCTGGTGTGTCTGGTGTGTCTGGTCTTGGCCTGCCTGGCCCATCTGCCCAGTGGTGTGCTGTGGGGGCCTTTCCGACTTCAAGGTGCCTCCAAGCGATGCTGCTGATGGCGCCGGCGCAACGGTGTGCTGCGACATGGCACCCCCTGAGTGGTGGTACGGCAGGTCTTCGTGTGTCGAATGCACCTGCGACTGCATGGGGGAGCCCGACACCCCCGACACCTGGTCCTTGTAGGGTGTGGGCTCGTTGTAGCCCGCTGCGGGCCGCACCTCAGAGCGGTGCTCGCTGGGGCGCGGGCTGCCTGCAGCGTCCGACCGACTCCCCTGCTTCAACGCATCGAGCGTCTCATTCAACGACAGACGGTTCGACGGGCGCCCGTCAGACCCCTCAGACAGAGGGGCGTGGAAGCCGCCACCACCACCACCACCACCTGGACCCCCCGATACACTGCCACCCCCACCCCCACCTCCACCTGGCCCAAAGGCACCACCACCGCCAGCAGGCCGATACCCTGGGATGGGGCGTGAAGGGGGCACCGATCCGGACCACTTGTCGATCTGTGCATCGAGAATGCTGCCGACCGCATCGTGTGAGATGTCGGCATGGGTGGCCACCATGGTGCGGGGCCTGTCGAGCGCAGGAGGGTCGTCCAGCCTGTACCCCATGTGCGGCTTTGCCAGCGGGAGTGATGATCGCGAAAATGCAGGCGAAGCGGACTGCTGCCTGCGGGAGGCATGCCTCTGCGGGGCCTGTGTCCTGAAGCCGTGCGGCTCGCGGCCCATCTTCTGCATATCTGTCTGCCCCAGGTCGAGATGCGTGTCGAGCAGCTTGCTGACGTAGCTGTTGAACCCAGGGCTGACGGAGCCCTTCCGCTTCGGCGATATGTTCACATTCTCGATCGGATCAGCCGCCCCCGGCAGCTGGCGCCCCCCCAGCCCCCCAAGCACAGGCGCCAGGTAGCCCCCGCTGCGCATGAATGTCCCATTCTCACGCACAGGGCTGACGTCCCGCGTCAGATTCATAACCCCGCCGCCCTGCCCTGCCTCCTGGCGGGGCTGTCTTATGACACGTGCAGCGCTGCAGCACGTTTCCACATCAGTGAGGGGATCCCGGCGCGGCGGGAAGGTGACGGGCTGTGTATGAAGTGTGCCCTGTGTGTCTATTGTTGGGATGTGTTGTTGGGGCGGGTCGTGAGGGGTGGGTGGGTTGGTCTTTGACTTCTTGGCAACGTGGTGCAGCATGACGGGAAGGGGTGAGGGTGCGCAAATGCTGCCAGAACATTTGAAGGTTCGCCGGAGCCCTCCGGGCAAAAGCTATACCAGGGCAGGCCCCGGTGCCGCTGGGGGCAGCTGCTGCCCCGCTGCACTGCCCTGTATTTGGTTGCAACCGATCCGCTGGTAGCACGGGGTGCCCACTGTCGCGCGGGCAGGCCCCGAAGCACCTCAGTGAACACCTCCAGCAGGGAGACACACGGGTCCCGACAAAGCACCCTCCACCCCCTAGGCTTCTCACTGTGCCCGGTCTGCCCAGACGTCATCTCGGCGAAGCGGGAGACCTGCAAGTCGTGTGGCCCCGGGTGGCTACGGCTACGCCCCTTCCCCGCGCACACGGTCGGAGGTGGAGTGCGACGACGATGGATCTCTCCCGACGGTGCCAGCGGTGGTGAAGGCGGACGTGCACACCCTTGACACGGTGCCTGAGCACATCCGCCAGCCGGTTGTGCTGGCCCTCGACGCGGTTGTCACGGACATCGTCCACGACCCGCTCAACCTCCCCGCCTGGGCCCGCCTCCTCATGCTGCCTAAGGCCCTTCTCCGCCACCGCCGGGCAGGGAAGAAGCAGCAGACGGAGAACAGGCACGAGAGGGAGATGTGGCAGGAGGGCCGCACCGCAGTGTGGACCCACGCCAACCTTTCTGTTCATCTGGCAATGGAAGGAGCGGGGAGGGGCGGGGGGTGCCGGAATTCTGCTACACTCCCTTCTGTTCATAATTCGGCAGAGACACCCGGCAGCAATGTGGCATCGCAACAGCAACTTGGTGGGACTCGAGGACGGCCGACGGGATGCCATTTGAATAAATTATACGAGCCCTGTTTTGGTCGTGTCTGGATCCCAGGGAGCTGTCCTGCGCTTTCAACAGCCAACAGCACCTAAGGCAGAACCAAACACCTACACGAACAGGCATTGTGTGCATATTGAATGACAGAAGACAGCAATATGCACAGGCTTCGTGCGGGGGGTCTCACTTTGCCGCATGCTCCAGAGCTTCAGATGAATAGCAGCTGGATCACAAACATGGCATCATTAGGTGTTCAGGCGGGGGAAGCATCTGGCATTCGTGCCCAGTAGGGATATAGAAAGCAAAGGCATAACGATGCAGCCGTTTCACAGAGCGCTGTGGATCACAGTGGTGGCATAACCCCTGAGATTACACAGCGTGTGTCTGTGCACTGCAGCGATTGTTCACGTCGTGATCACAGTCATGAGATCCGTGAAAACTGTTGGAACAGGTAGCGGTACTGTTGTGTGGGTGCATAGAAATGCATCGGCAGCACAACAGCAGCACAACACCTTGCTGTCTGTGAGAGTTGGGCAGAGGGAGGAGTGGCAAATCACACTGCAGTTCTTGTGAGCTCTGTTGCATCGCATGCACAATAATCAGACCACGGCAAATACAACGCATCATGCATACAAACGACACGACACAGACTACCACCCCCCCCCCCCCGCAAACATGCTCACCGACACAATGTGAGAGCAGCCCTTTCGCTTGTCGGTTTTTGCACGCAGAGCCGAGCACATTTGAATTGTTCAAAACATCTGTTTCACCATGAAAGCAGCTTCATCGAGGCAACGCAGAATGCATCGTACGTGACTCGCATCTCCCCCATGGAATCTTGTATTGCGGGGGGTGCGGAGACAGGCGTCACATCATTGTTCGCGTTAAGGCTTTCGAGGGCCGACTTTGCGGTATCTGCGCTGACGGTATCATCCTCCGCACGGTGCCCTGGCTGTGCCGTGAAGAACGCCCTCACATGCGCCTCGGTCAGCATGTCTGTTATCCGCGACCGGTGCCGCAACCGGGCGCCAGGTTTTTCCGGATCCGGCGACACCACCAACGAGGTGGTGGGGCTGACCTCCGCGGCATCCGAATACCCCAGGCACTTCACCCTGTGGCAGGCGGGTGCCGCTGGGGACTGCGTGATGATCAGCCTCACCCGCGTCACCTCACGCATGATCGGGGCACACCTGCAATGCACAGCCGCCATATTCTCGATGTACACCTTCCGCCTGCACAGCAGTGCCATCGCCTCCCCCCCTGCGTGCACCTCGAAATGCAGGATCCCGGGCAGCTCTGAATGCAGCACAAGGTTCACCCCTGTCAGCGAGACACCCCCTCCTGCTGAGAAGTCCAGCTCCAGCCACTGCGGGGCTGCGCCTGACGCCCTCCACCCCACACCGCTGTCATTCAATGGGCGCAGCACATACACGGGGCGGAACCCTGGGTCCTTTGGCTCCCATGTGGAACACTCACACTGCGCATTGCTGGACACTTCGCCCTGCTTCATCGTTGCAAGGTGGTCCTTCCCGAAGTAGACTATCGACGAGGGGTCACTCCCATCCCAATCCACGAGAATATACTTTGTATTGACATTCCGGGCGTGGTTCAGATTCCCCGACACATCGCAGAGTGAATCCCTCAGAGGCCACTGCCCCTGCAGCGAGTGGGTCTGCGTGAGAACACGGAGGTCCTGAACAAACCCGTGGAAGGGATGCAACAGCCCCTGTGTCGTCTTCACCCCACCGAGGTATATATCGGATTGAAATTCGGTGAACCGGGAGGGGCTTTCGGATTTGAGGATTGTGACAGGCTTGCTGTGCCCATCGACATACACCTTCACCTCCCCCTTGCGTGCGGAGAGGATGTCCACCGTGAGGCGGTGCCACACAGAGTCGAGAAGCTCCACCCCCGCCTCCGCGACGAGCTGCCTCGCATCCAGGTCCTTCACCACGAGGACCGCCTTCTCGCTCCGCAGGTCGAACCCCAGCGCAAATCCCATCCCCTGGGGCCCAAACCCCCCCAGAATCCCCGACGTGTCCAGCGGGAGGTAGTGCTGCACCGCCCCCTCCGCCCCCGCCCCCACCTCATCACCGCAGGGCTCCGCCTCCTCCTCCGACCCGCCGGGCTGCGCCGCCACCGCCACCTCCCGCCGCAACCCCGCCCCCACGGCAGCGGGGCACCCCGTGTCAGACACCCCTCCCTGTGCTGGGTGGAGCAGCCTCCTGAGGGCAGCGGATCCCGCCGGCGGGCACAGCTCGTCTGCAGCCCGCACGGTGGTGTAGGCCCCGACACAGCCCCCGGGTGTGCCTCCCAGGGGTGGGCACCCCGTGCTCGCGGCGGGGGAGCGGGGTGGTGGTGACGGCGACGGCGACGGCTGCTCCGCAGCTCCCTGCTCAGCAGTAGGGGAGGATCCCTGGGAAATCTGGAGCCACATGTCGATCGTGGTGCACTCCAGGAATCTCCCGGTCTCCCCAAGGGTGCCAAGGTTGATGCTGCTCGCTATGCCCTGCAGGGCAGGTATTGTGGAAGGCCCTATGGAGGGGACCCATGCAGCCCTTCCTCGAAGGTGGCCTATTTTGCGGTCAGGTCCGTAGTCTGCGATGGTTCCATTGCAGTTGATCCCGTCATCCATTGTCATGTCGAAGAGGAGGGTTTCGTCGTTGAATCCCCACAGCCGGAGGTGGGAGAGATAACCCTCAAAACAGTCCGTCACCCCATTCGGCGCAGACGGCCTGCATATCGCACCCACCACAAGGGGTTGGTCCGTCTCACGGAGGGCCCCGATGGGCGCGGCTGAAATATGGAGTCCCGACGCGGGGTGCATCACCCCGTCAACAATAAGCTGCACCGTGGAGGCTGTGGGGACCCTCCAGGTGATGTGGTGGTACCCTCCGTCAAAAATCTGGGGTATCACGGCATGGGCATGCAGTGGGTTTCCCCGCGAGTCCTTCAGGCGGAAGAAGAGGGCGAATCTCTCTGGGGCACACCCAGCCCCTCGGTTGAGCCCCAAGGTCAGGCTCTGCCCGGTCCGGCTGTCGGAGAGGGAGAAAAAGGTGGCGGGTGCCTCGGGGTTTTTAACCAGTATGCCCACCTCGATGCTGGCACCGCGTGCAGCCTGGAGGGAAGCCCACAGCTTCTCCGGAGGGCTTGCGATGATGCACGTTGTTTCTCCGTCGAAGTGCAGGCGGGTGGGGCGGAAGGGCGCGGAAGGGGTCTGCCACGAGCAGAGGATGGGGGTCCCATTGCAGTGGCGGGTGGTGTCTTCGATGAGGAGGCCTGTTCCAGCAGAGAGAGGCCATGACCCGACCCTGGTGTTGCTGTGCAATATTGAGAGATCCCTTACAGAGCCCGAGTAGAACGACCACAGCTTGCCGTCGCAGCGCTTTGCGCCGAGGAAAAATTTTGCCCAAGGTTTGAAGCTGCTGGGCTGCTGGGATTTGAGGTGCCACACAGCGGTGTGATGGGTGTCGATCCGCACATCAACAATCCCCCTCTCCGGACTCACGAGGTGCACCGACAGGAGGTGCCACTCCCCATCGCAGAGGCTCTCGGAGGAGAAGACGCTCTCCAGAACCCTCCCTTCGGAGTCACACATCCACAGCGTGCTCTTTGCAACTGCGGCGTTGCCCCCTTCGCAGTTCAGCGTGATCTCAAAACAGGTGTTGCCGAGGTATGGATTCAGAGGGGATTCCCCATCCTTCGCCGTCACCGCAGAGAGGAGTGTTTGAACCCCCTTCCGCCGCGTCGACACCCAGAGGTGCACCTCGAGGCTGTCGTGGAAGGGCTCGGCAAACCCGCTGTCAAACAGGACATGCCCCCCACGCTCCATCAGCAGCACCTTCTCCTTATTCCGGTTGGGCCTCCAGCAGGGGCACACCAGCTCAACGGGCATCCCTGAAATCGAATCGACTGCGCGGTCCCCCTGCCTCTCCTCCAACGCAACATGAACCTCATACGCCCCTTTGATACTAAACCCCTCCAGGGACCCACGGTAGTGCGTCTGTATCGGGCACCCCTCCAACGCCCTCCCCAGCAGCGAGGAGGTAAATGGGCCAAACCCCTTCAAGGCCTGCCCTTCGGGCAGGCCGCCTGGGCGGGCACCCGCTGTATCGAGGAGAAGGGGCTCGCCGTCCACCTCGAGTAACACCGGGGTGACGGGGTCCGATACACTGATTTTCACAGCCAGGTCATGGCAACGGCCTGTAGAGACGTTCCGCACAGCCCCTATGTCGAGAGTGTTCCCCACGACATCGCGGATCCTCACCCAGACCCTGTCGAGGTTGAGCTCCCCGGTTGCATCGCTGTTGAGTATGACGTGGAACCTCTGCAGCCCGTGCCCCCGGATGTCGCACAGCGTATGCTGGAAAGGCATATTTGAAGCGATCTGAAACCTCCACACGCTCTGCCCCAGCCAGACCCCCGTCTCCCGGAACCGTGCCCCCAGCGAGATGCTGCTGCTGAACCCATCGAGGTGGAGCCGCGATACCGGCAGGTGCACCGAGGTGGAGAGGGTATGCCCCGATCCCACCGCAACCAGCGGGATCCCTTGTGGGCCCGCCTTGAAGAAGTCTGCGTCGCCCTTCGGGGCGATGTCGGCAAAGGGGGGTGTGCCCTGCAGTGTGTACTGCCTGATGACGCTCACCGCTTGGAGGATTTTGTTCATTGCGGCGATGCGGATCTCGGAGATGATGCCCCTAAAACACATTGCGCTGGCGGGGTCTTCGGAATGGAAGCCGCAATGCACTGTCATGGGTTCCGGGGAGGCGTCGGCGCACCGCGGGGTGGGGTGGACAGCAGAGGAGGTTGTTGCGTGCTGCAGCACGGCAGGGCAGTCATCGATGGATAGTTTGAAACTCCGGGATTCACGCGCGAGCCGCCAGTGGATGAAGTGCCAGCGCCCATCGCGTATGTCGCAGTGTGCAGCAGCTTCGGCGACATTGCCCCTGTCGTCGCGTATGCTTGCATGGAGGGTGCGCGTTGTGCCGAGGGGTTGGATCCGCTTCCCCGCGACCAGCTCAGCCGAGACCCCGCTGTAGCTGAACATCCTCACCAGACATTCCGGCACTTCGGAGGGCCCTTCTTCCGCCCCAGCAAACTGAACCCAAAACGTGATCCCCACGTCCGGGAAGCTTTCGGCGAGCACCACGTCTTCTGCAATTCGATAACCACTGGGGGGGCAGCCCCGGCTGTCGAGACACCACATGGGGACTGCGGCGGGCATTCGTCGGCACTGATGACACAATCCGCCGCCTGCATAGGAACAACGAACGGAGGGAGGAGGGGTGGAGAGCTCGCCTTTCTGCGGGGATGTGGCGGTGGCGTGTTGGCGATGTGAGGGCGGGATGAACAAAACGGAACCCCTGAAAATGGCGAAATCCCTCCCTGGGTTTGCAGTAAGTTGTACCGGCAGTCCTGTGTTCTGACACGAAGCCCTGCCCAGAATCATGGGGGAGGAGACGTGATTTTGAATGTGGTTGCCAGCATCCTAAAGCAAGCCAATGGGGGGTCTGGTGTGTGGGGTGTGGGTCGTGGGGGGGGGGGGGGGGGGAGCGGGGGGAAACTTTCCACCTACTTCGCCCACCACCTCCTCTGCAACAGACGGACCTTCTCTCTTTGTTTGCTGCTGGCCTGATGTGCAAAATGCCGAATCCCCCCACCACACCCCCTCCTCGTGGCCCGTCCATTCTCATACTCCGCCATGCAGGTGTGTTGCGTTGGAGCGTGTTGAAGCAAAGGGACACCCAGCCCCAACAGTATAGCCGTGGATTGGTATCGAGTCACTCTGTACATGGGGGTATGAATATCAGGGCTGGGCCAAGGAGCTGAAGGGTCAGATTCACACACAAGGTTTGCCAAAAAAAATCCCGCCCCGGGGCACACATGCGATAATCAGGCGGTTTTGCTGGGCGGCATCGCATTGACACCCCCCAGACTGCCTGTCATCTGGGTGATGGCGTCGGTATGGCAGTGCCCCCAGTCAAACAATCAATGCCCATCGCATGTTACTGTGTGCTGCAGGCGTTGCCCTAAAACTCCTCTCCCACCTCACTCTCCGCACAGCGCAGCACCGTCAATCGTGATGAGAAACAAGAAATAACACATTCACGCCACATATGGACAGATCTGCACACGGTGGAAGGGGGAAATGGGGATGAAAAAAAGCTGAATATTCCGGAAACGAACCACTCCCACCGCCCTCCGCTTCGCTGGGGGTCTCCAAGACACATGTGTGAATCATGTTCGGTGTCAGTGCCGAACGTAAGTGATCGAAATGTCCTCTCCTCTTTTTGAACGATTTTGAACGATTTTTGGCCGTGCTCGTAGCATTCCCCGTTGAGGGGGTCGCTATTTCGTGTTCTCCTGGCCGCACGGAGGCATTGCCTTACGTCGCCTCTTCCTCTTTTCCTTTGGTGGTGTGTTGGTCTGGCACAGAGGGCGGGACCGTGCTGATATGCACAGTGACGACTCTCCCTTTTGTTTTGTGCCCGCCTCCACCGAGATTCGGCTGATGCCTCTCAGACTGGGGGCGGGCGGTCGCCGACCCTTTTCTGTACGAGGTTTTCCACAGGCTGCACACCTGCCCCGCGGCTGTGTGGCAGTCTTCGCGGAGTGCAATGCGAAGGTCTGGCCTGACGTGGTGTGACTATTTAGACTCCAGGTGTCTCCACCCTTCCTGGTCTGGGGAGCCTCGGTACCCAAGCAGTTTTCGGTCATGCCCTGGACCACGGCCGTGCTAGACTCCTGGTGCAGGCACCCGTCATGGTCCGGGGACGGCCCCCCCAGGCAGTTTAACGTCTTACCCAGGACCTGTGGTAGCAGAGGTAGGTTTTTCGTTACGAGATCTGCTGCGATTCACATGGGCAGACATTTTTTTATTTTTCTCGTGATCTCTCTCTCTCCCCCCCCCCCCCCTCTCTCTGCCCGTTCGGGTCCTCCCCAAACAATGAAAATTCGCTGTTCGATATTCGCCATCCATTGATGGGCCCGGAGCAAAAGAGAGACCACCTATGAGCGAGAGAACATTCGTGAGGGTGTGGGTGGCGGAGGCCGTGGGAATAGGTTCGGGGGGGGGGGTAGGGAGGTGCAGCAATACCAGCAATAGGGCAGCAGGGGGGGTGAGGCGGGGGGGCGGCGCGCGCACACACGTTAATCTTTTTTTCACACGGGGAATATTTCTTGTTGCAGTGGGGGAGCACGCACTGGACACTTTTCTTTGATGCAAATCACAGATCACCACTGCGACGTAAACACGTATCTGGCAAATCCAAGGGTGGAGGGGGGGAATTGGGGAATAAATGCAGAAACAAGCAATTTCCACACAAGATGTTTGTTGGGGTGTGTGTGTGTGGGGGGGTGGGGGGGTGGGGTGGGGGAGAAACGTCACCTGATGGCAACAAAATATAAAAAAACAGCAGAAGGAAGAAGAGTGAGAGAGAGAGACAGAGAAAAAAAACACCCAGGCCAAAAGGGAAAAAAAATAACCATACGCAGCTCAAAAGGACCACCTACACACCCACACACTCACACAGACACAACATTCAAACAGAACCCCTGGAGCGGGTTTGTGAGGTGTGGTGTGGTGCAGGAGGGGCTGCTGCGGGATAGTTGGTGCACCATGTCAAGTGGTAAGAGAGACGGAGCCAGAGAGAGAGTGTGCTGACATTTTTTTTAAAAAATTTGGACGAACGGGGGAAAGGGGGGAAGAGAAGAGAGAGAGAGAGGGGGGTGGGGGGGGGGGGGACAATCAGCTCCCTCCGAAGCGCAGAAGGAAGCGAGTCGCCACACCGCGAGAGCAGGGGCAAACTTGGCAGAGTTCTGAGCTGACACGGAGAAGGCTCACCCCCCCTCCCCCCCCCCCCCCTCCCCTCACCAACCTTTCCATATTCCTGGATGCAGAAAGGGCGATAGTGGGTGGGGAGGGTGGTGGAATGCGCTGGACAGGGGTGGGCGGGACGGATGAGCAGATGAGGTGTGGCATCGGGATCTCAGCCTTGTCAATGTGTGCACCTCATCTGCCTCCCCCCCCCCCCCCTCCGCCTCCCGCTTCCACCACCACACGCCTGTTGGCCCTTTGAGAGAGGGGACGAGTATCCTCGTCAAAGGGGCGGGGGGGGGGGGGGGCGCGGGGGGTAATGCAAAGTTACAACAGGGGAGATGGGTGGGGGAGGGGGGGGTGGGGCAGGGTCACTATAGTGTTGTACCTTGTGCAAAAAAAATAGGGGAAAAAAATAGAATAGTTTTATAGTCTGGCGGGATATCGGAGGAATACACAAAAATTCACACGCGGCCCTGACAGAGACAGGCATCGGCGGTATATAAAAAAAAACCGGAAGCGGTGGCTGAGGGCATTTTTGGGATGCTTTGTAGGCGCAACATATAACAAGAGGATTGCATCCGCTGATTTTTTTTCTTTGGTTGGGTTCTTTGGGTGCCTTGGTTGGGGTTCCGTGTTGTACCCCCCTGCACTCCAGCAAGGCTCGGGGGGCTGATGGGGGCGTAGTAGAATGCAAGCAACCTAACCTCGGGTGGGCTCACCTCAGACACCCCCGTCGAGCATTATAAAAGGCATGTGGGTGCAAAAGTGTAGCCAGCCTTCGTGCGCAGTGTTTCCCCGATGAGGAGAAGATGATCGCCAAATCGCTGCTCATTGGATCAAAAAAATAAATTATTCGAATCAAAAAAAAGAAGCCTTGGCGTCCGGCGCGATTCGGGCTTTTCCGCACACACACACCCTCACTTTTGTATTACCGTATACGTAAATATTTTGGAACGTAAATATTATGGAACGTAAATATTTTGGAACGCTGGTGGGTTGGCGTTCCAGATTTTTTTCGTTCCACAATATTTACAGGGCTTTCTGCGACTCGGGGACTTGGACCAGGTGATCGGACGGCATACAGAGTCCCTGACGGGACCTACTCGTGCACTTTTCGCGCGATTCCTGACGCAAGCCGTCCTCACCACCGAGTCCCCAACTGGCCCTGTAAATATTATGGAACGTAAATATTATGGAACGGACCGGCCAAAAATGGGCCCGTTCCATAATATTTATGGTGCCCCTGACGACCCCATATTGCGTAGTTTGTGCGTAGTGAAAAGGGGGGGGGGGGTCTCATTTTTTGATTTACTCAGCCATTCTCTGTCTCTATGCCGGGACCCCAAACTCAAGGAGTTCTTGCTGTTCCGGGGTCAGTGAGGGTGCAGGCGCTTCAGGTGCTGCAGGTGCTGCAGGTGCTGCAGGTTCTTCAGGTGCTGCAGCGCTGGCAGCCTTCGGTGCGGGTTTCGACGCAGTCTTTGCAGGTCTCTTTGGGGGTGCCCTTTGGCGCGGTGCCTGCTTCAGCTCGTCGGGTGGAAGCATCAACGCATCATTAAGCGGTGCCTGCTTCAGCTCCTCCGGGTGGAAGCGTCAACGCATCATTAAGGAAGAAGGAAGCACAGTTGCTACGCTTTTTTGCAGCTGCAGGAAACGACACCATACCCAACAACAATCCCCAGACCGTCGAGGGAGAGTGGGCGCCTGGATCCCGTGACACAGATCTCTAGTGCCGTTGTGATCCCCTCGGATAACGTCTCCTGGACGTTGTCAGCGGAGGTTGCCTGTGTGGCGGTGACCTCCGTATACCCCGCGGGATCCAGTGCCAGTAGCGCCTTCTTCAGCTTTTCGTCGACCCCTCGGCCGACGCTCTCCTTGATGTCAAGGGCCACCTTCAGGGTGGCACCTCGCAGCGCCCTGAAGGCTGTGATCGTATCATCATTCACAATCTCGAGGGTGTTCTACGCGGCTCCTGGAACTCACTTCCTTCTCAGGTGTTTCTGGGCATGGGGCAACCTTGCCCAGGTGTTTCTGGAGTCCCGCCCCACATGTCGTGCGTTCTTTCGTACGGTGTATAGTGAGTTCTGGCAATAATTTTTTGCTCGGTCAGCGCAGTGCCTCCAGTCCTGTCTCAGTAGCCACACAGAAAGGGGGACCAAAAAAAACTGGGGGGGGACCAAAAAGCGAGACCCCCCCCCCCAGATTGCGTAGTTTGTGCGTAGTGAAAAAGGGGTAAATCAGGGGCACCAATTTACGTTCCATAATATTTACGTATACGGTATTTGGAACAGGACAGGTGAAAATACAAGCGATCTAATTCGCAGAGAGCAAATGGGGGAGGGGGGGGGGGGCGAAGCTCTCTGTTCGGAAAAGATGAAACATGGATTTACTCGAGCATCCATCCCAACCCATTATTCTGGTGCACACAAGGCATGTGACGTTGAGATCAAGAGACGGGCGGGCACAGTACATGCCCACATGCCATGTGTTTGCCCCCCCCCCCCCTCCCCCCCGCTTTGTTTTGCCATTTCGTTCCTGCTTTTTTCGGGCAGCCCAGCGTAAGAAGAATATCTCGCACGCGCACACCCACTCCTGAGGGTGTGGGTGGGGCGGGGGGAGGGGGGGGGCAAACACTCCGGCAACGCACCCAGCTCCAATCTACAAAGCACCGCATGCCCGTGGCGCGAAGGAAATAATAGAGTTGACCAGGCCTCGCAAACACTTGAGCGGGGAGGTGGGGGGGCGGGGGGGGGGGTGAGAGCGAGGGGGGGGGGATGGGTGATTTGAAAGCTTCCATCAATCACATACGTCACATCACGTGACAACTGCCCGGGTCCATCCGAGGTGTGGTGGTCGTATTTTGGAGACCCTGCAGGTCACACCAGAACCGCTCGGTGGATGTGGAGGGTGCGCAGTGCTTCAAATCAGACACGGAACACACACTGTGTTTGTTTCAGCTCGGCACGCGGAGGCAAAACCAATAAAATGAATCGAGGGGGGGGGGGAGAGAAGGGGGGGGGGTGGGAAAGGTAACGAGATTCGAAACATGGGTCACACACACCGTCCTTCCCACCACCGCCACCGCCGCGGCTGTGCCCCCCCCCACACCCCCCCCCTCCCGACCCGCTTCATCACACACACCCCTTCAAGGAATAGTAGAAACACACGGACTGAAATCGCAACGTGGGACAAGACTTACACAGCACGCCACCACTTGAAGGCTGGAAGGGTGACTTCAACGGAACACCCCCGACGAGGGGGGGGGACGAGGCGAGCCAACTGGAAAGCGGAAGTCGGGGGAGGTTGTGGGGCGGGTGTGGGGGTGTGGTGGGTTGAGAGGCTCGACTCGTGTATTGTTTTTTTTGCCTAATTTTTCTTCTTTTGGGATTGATTTTATGTGTGCAAAGTGCCTGGACTGCTGGGGGGGTTTTATTCTCTTTTGCTGCATGCCACTTTTTTTTGGTTTACCACCCCCCCCCCCTTTCTTCTTTTGAAAATGTTCTTAGTTTGTTACTTGCAACAACCGCCGCTGCTGTATGGATCGCTGCAAAAAAAACAGAAACTCCCCTCACCACCACCAGCCCCTCCCATTCTTTTGAAAAAAATGACATTTTCCCTTTTTGGGGCAGTGCTCCTGGCAGCCACCCTGTGATGATCAGGTTTTATTCTGCAGACAACCCCTGCCACTCCCCACTGGGGCAGTTTCGCAAAGGGCTGATGCAACGGAGGCCGAAGGCCCGCCGCTTGTGTCGGTGATCATGCAGTTCGACTAACAGCTATGGCGGGCTGCAGAGAAGTGACACACAGGGGACTCAGCACACACAATGAGTTAGGTAGCTCGTTCGTTTTTCTTCAGCATGCGGCATTAGAGTGAGTCAGAGGATTTCCTGTTGACAAACTGGTTCTTCCCATCAAGGGATCTTCACCATACACAGTGTTGAAACTGGCGACTTTCCTCCTCTTTATTGGAGAAAAATTGCCAGAAAACCAAACACTGCCGATAGCGAAAAGACTCCCACACCAAATCAATGAACATCAGCAGCACCTCCTGTCACCCCCTCCCCTGCCCTGCACACAAACCAACCGGATGGGCTACCCACCCCTGTTTGCGCTGAGCTTCTTACTAACCAACCGCAAAAAAGGTGGAGGGGGTGGTGCGGGGCGGGGGGGCGGGGGCGAGGGGGGATTTTTTCAGAGAAATTGCAGAGGAGTGGGACGGGTGGGAGGGGGGAACGGGGGGGGGGGAGGCAGGAGGGGGAGAGGGAGTGGAGTGGAGGGATGGGGGATAGGACATTCAACGAATCAGAAAGGGGCGGTGGGGGGAGGGGGGAGGGGGGAGGGGGGGGGGGAGGGGGGGAGGGAGGGGGGAAAGCACCAGGTGGTGCCCACCCACCCACCCCCCACTTCCCCCCCCCCCCACACACACACACGCCCCTCCCGCAAAAAAAAAGCGGTGGAAGACACACCTCCTACTCCCTTGAACCTCGTTCCTTTTCTTTGCTTTGGTTTGGATTGAACCCACATCAGATCACCTCCCTTCCTGCTTCTCTCTCTCTCTACATTCTCACATTTCACACGAGGAACAAAACAGACTCACGCGGTGTCGGTGGCGAGGCTCTCATAGCCATCACACCTGTAGTACTCAGCTGAAGGCCACCAGAACTTGTCCCCAAGGAGGAAGCCGCAGGCAGGAACGAAAATGGTGGACAGCAGGAAGGTGTCGAGGAGCACCGAGGTGACGAGGATGACGGAGAACTGGTTGAGCGAAACAACGTGGGAGAACATCAGGCCTCCGAAGGCGACGGACATGATGATGCCGGCACCGCAGATGGTGGTCCCCACGGCGCGCATGCCGGACAGAATGGACTGCGCCGTCGACATGCCCATCCGCTTGTACTCAGAGATACGCGTCAGCATGAAGATGTTGTAGTCGATGGCCAGCGCAACCGTAATGCTGATAACCATGGGGGGCACACTCCAGGAGACACCCTCGTCCTTGAAGTCGCCGTCGAGGTAGCTGTAGAACCAGCTGAAGCTCGTCGTCTGGAAGAAGAAGTAGCCCATCCTGTGGAGTGGAGTGGTGTGTGAGTGTGTAGTGGTGGTGAATCCAAAAAAAATATCACAGCACTCCTCAGAAGATAGTCGGCGGCCTTTGGGTGACAAACACAATCGCCCTGACACCAAGAAGCGGCCGTTCTTCCGGAACGGCTCTCTCTACGAGCAAGCTTTGCACCATAACCATAACTCCAGTGGATTGTACAGGCTGCACAGAACACCTCTGCAATTGATGCCACCAAATTCATGGATATCTGGCCACAGCACTGCCAAACTCGGGTTAAATCAGGTAATCGCCTGATGGTACCACATTACCCCAGTACCCACGGAACAAGACATACCCGAAGGCGCAGCCAACGCTGTACAGGATGGTGACAGCCATGATCGGAGGGATCACAAGCGAGCGGAAGATCAGGACAACAACGCACGTCACAGCCCCCACCAGCACGGCAAGCATGGTGAACATGTGGTCGTCGACGATCTGCGTGTGTGTGTGGCATCATGGAAGTGAAGAACAACAGACATCCAGCCTTCAAAAAAAATGAAACAGCGACCCCTCACACCCTCACAGGGGGGCTACGAACTCGGCTCAAAATCGTTCAAAAACATCGGGCTATTTGTTTACACACAAATCCGGGATTGTGTCGAACCTCACTGTGACCGGATCGAGGAGAAAAGGTGCGGCATGAGAAATACAAAAGAACAGGCCCTTCTGATGTATGTGCACATTCAGCCACGCGGGATGCACTCTCCAATGCACGCATCTCAACAACACAGATAACATACCTTCCCGAAGTCGTAGGCGATGGTGTTGCCACCCGCAAGGTTCAGCTCCAGCTTGGGGAACACCTTCCGGTACTTCTCCTGCTGCGCACCCATCAGCGTGCCCATCTCATCCATCCAGGTCTTCGCCTCCTTGCCTGAGGGGTCGAACGGAAGCAGAACGCGGTAGTACATGGCGTTCGTACGGACCTCGCTCGAGTACACAGAAGCCATAGTCAGCAGGTTGATGTCGTCCAGCGACGGGGGCATCGGCAGTGCCTCTGCGTACTTCAGCATCGTGGCCTGGAAGGCGAAGGGCAGCATGCCCAGACCCTCTGCCGCAGGGCACCTGGCAGGAGGCCTCTCGCTCTGCTCCGGGATCTCCAGGCAGTACTCCAGGTCGTACAGCACGTTGTTGAAGACAGTCACGCTGTTGGCGGGGACGCTGCAGCCGCTGCAGTCCATCCCATTGCAGCAGGCGAACGGGGGCTCCGTGACGTTGGTAGCGCCGAGGTACTTCATCATCTGATCAATAGTGAAGGACACAGGGATGACAGTCGGCCCGATGACGTAGGTGTAAGGGCTGTCACCCTTCAGGTAGTTGGAGATGCTGGTGTTGTAGACAACATCGTGGATCACGTTGTACGACATGTCGTAGAGATCAGCCGTCTGCTTGATATCGCTGAACACCAGGTAGTACTGCTCGAACTCACCGGGGGGGAAGCTCTTCGACATCCTGCGCCAGGCGGACACGCTGTCTGCGTTCCTGGGGACGAAAGACAGGGGGTCCAGAGAGGTCTGCAGGTCGCCGAAGTGGATGTAGAGGAACGCAAACAGACCCATCACCACCACGATCACCACGAGGGGAGCACGCTGGATGGTCGTCCCGATCTTGAACCACCAGGAGGCCTGGTTCACCTCCTCCTCAGACTTGTACTCGTTGATCATCTGCATCTCGTCGTTGCGGTTGTTCAGCCACGAGAAAGACGTGATCTTCTCCTTCACCTGTGTGAAGGCGTTGCTCGAGCGGTCACCCGCCTGGGAGCCCGAGCACGTGAGGCACGTGCCGGTGAAGAAGCCGCTGAAGATGGTCAGAAGCGACGGGGTCAGCGTGATGTTGACAATCACCACAATGGCGATGGTCAGCCCACAGCACAGCCCAGTGGTGATCAGCACAGAGCAGGGGATGATCGCCATCGAGAAGAAGGCGATGCTGACGAGCGAGCCGCTGCCGAGCACCGTCTCGATGGCAGTGTGGGTCACCAGAAGGCGGATGTTCTCGTAGAGGCTGTGCCCCAGCTTCAGGTTCTCCTGGAAGCGCATCAGCAGGAACAGGTTGTAGTCGATGTTCAGCGCAAGCGTTGCAGACATCATCAGCTGCGGGGTGGTGCTCTGCACCGACAGCGACTTGGCAATCGGGTAGCACAGCGCGAAGGCAGTGCCGACGCACACCCCGATCGTGACGAGGGGCAGAAGCATCAGGCGGAACGACCCCAGGAAGAAGGCCAGGATGATGAAGGCCACAGGGATGACAATCATGTCAGCCTTTGCCGCGTCCTGGATGGTCCCCTTACGCGCGTCGATCGTCAGCACCTTCTGCCCGGTCACCTCAGAGTCAAACTCGTGGTGCGGGAAGAACTCCGCCTTCAGGTCGTTCGTCCAGTCGCGCAGGTCGTCCACCAGGGTGGCGTACGGCGACCCGTCCCCCGTGCTGCCCGGGTTGTTGATGTTCAGCGCGATCACCATCGACTTGCTGTCCTCTGAGAGGAGACGGTCGTTCAGCGGGTTGGGGAGGGCGCCCGGCAGGGAGTAGTACGCAGAGCCGTTGATGGAGAGCTGCTCCTTGTAGGGGCTCGTGTTCACCTTGTCCAGCATGGCGTAAACAAACCCAGCGACGTTGTTCGGCTTACCGGTGGTGGCGTTGATCGGGGAGTGGGGGATGGTCGCATCGCCTGTCGAGTAAAGAAGAGACACAATGATCGACGACTTCTCCGTGGCAGGCCAGTACTTGTTCATAGCATCCTGTGCGTGTGCACTCTGGTGCCCAGACGGGGGGGTGAAGTCAATGCTCGTGGCGCTCTGCAGCTTCGGGGCGTAGATCGCCATCAGGGGTGCCAGGCACACATAGGCGCACGTGATGTACAGGGAAATGCGCCGGAACTTGCGCGGAACGTCACCCTCCTCCTCCTCAAGCGGGCCGAAGCCCACCGCAGCCTGGGCGCGGTTGACCCATGTCCTCTCCGCCCCAATCTCCTCATACCGCTGCATGGTGTACGATGCCTACAGGCAAGTCTGCGTGGTGTCTTGGTGGTCACATCCCGGCAACAGCGCTGGCTGATGGCACAACAGGGCAAAGGGGATCGTAGCAGGGGGTCTGGGGTTTCAGGCTGCAGCACAGGCCGATGAGGAACACACGACGTGGAGCAGACAGCACACACCAAGCGGGGCTGTGGGGCTGACCCCCACTGAGCTTGGACACAACGGAGGGTGCGCCACCACCCCGGCTCCCAGGACATGGAGGAGGCATTGCGTCTTCCGGCAATGCACAGCAACTCCTCCAACATAATATATACGACAGGCCAGCGTCTGTGCCGTGCAGGACGAGGGGGCGGTAGCCAGAGCACCCGACCACACACATGCACGGGCCTCACAGCACGGCAGCACTGGGCAAAGCTGGGCAGGGGGGTAAGCAGGTCGCAAGGGACAGGGTATCATCACTGATCTTGCCTGAGGTGTCAGCACACCCGTGGGTCAGAGGCACACCCGCCTCACAGTGGAGAGCGGGGTGTCGTCTGACGAACAACCGAGCGCATTGGCTGCAGCTGCCTATTCGTTGGCATCAGTACTCTCGGGGATGAGCGGCCTCATGAGAGACCTCAGGACATTCAGCCGCCGCATGAAGACATCGATTTTCGCCTCTGGCACCTGCAAAGGTTTTGTTCGAGTTCGAGTTGAAACAAGTGGGGGTACTTCGCTACCCGGTGTGACAAGGCGAGAATATCCAGTTTTGCGCCAAACCCGGCGCAAGGCAAAAGGCAACTCCATCACAGCCATCACAACACACCCCCCTCCCCGGATTATCCTGTAGAGTTTCGGCGAGACTCTGAGACATCACACACCAATATCCCAATCTCAAACCGATCCACCAAAGAACCCGCCTGACATCTTGGACTCACTGTCGTCCCACCCTCCCCCCTCCACCCACTCAGCACTGCATACCTTGCCCTGTTGGATGAGCCCTTCCAGGCGCGCCGTCTCCTGCTCGGGGAACCCAGGGCCCTTATCCAGGATTTTTGAAAGCGCGCGTTTATACAGAACAGCATCTGGGTGATCCGGGTGCCCCTCGAGATAGGTTGCGGCTGCATCAATCCCACGCCCCACAGACTCTGCGCTGAAGTCGCCGTGCACCGCGGAGGCAATCTCCGTGATGACGGAAGCGGTCTTGGCAAGGCCTCCATCCAAGCTGCGGTGTGTCCCAGCATGGGCATTGACAAACCCAACCAGCATCTCGGTGGTGGGCATCTTTGAGGCACCCTTCAGCCCCGCCCTGTCGAGGGCGACATGCGCACCCCCTCTGAACAGCAGGAAGTAGGGTGCCTCCTCCAGTGCAAGGTTGTGCTGCCGCCGCACGTCTGGAGCCCCTTCGATGTCGCAGGCTGCGATCAGCACGGAGTCCTCCTTGGCAAATGCCTGCGCCACTGCGAGGTAGCCTTCGGAGAACTGGCGTGACTTCTCATCCGATTTGGCGAGGAACTGCACCAACACTGCGGAGTGGCGCCCACCGGTGATGGCCGGGCCCAGGGTATCGGAGTTCAGGAGTGTGACAAAGCTCTTGCGGGTTGCGGGGTTGCCCTGCCAGGGTTTGGGCAGAAGGGACAGGCCTTCGAAGTTCATCTCCAGCATGCGCAGCAGCGACACGGCTGACATGTAGCTGTCGATGCTCTCCACAGGCGATTTGGACCCCCGTTTATACAGCAGGATTGTCGGGAAGCGTTCGATCTGGAGTGCGGCAGAGGCAGTGGCGTGGAAGTTTCCATCGATCTTTGCCACCTGCACCTGGCTCCTAGCTGCCGGGTTTTCAGCAAGCGCCTTCGCAGCCTCGGAGAGAGTTGCGGCCATCGCCTGCGAGTGGGGGCACCACGGGGCATAGACCAGGAGCACCACGGCCCTCTGCCCTCCGACGGTCGCCTCCAGCTCCTCGGGGCTTCGGAGCTCGGTGACACCTGACATCACAGCATCAATGCCAGCATGCACAGCCGGCATGCATGTCCACCACACAGCATGGAACAGCAGGAGTGAGCTGAGCCCGCCCATGTTGCGGGAAGCCGTCCTTGCCCTGCAGAGTGTTGGATGTGTCTTGTCGTGTTGAGTGGAGTCGGGGGTGTGTGTGATGATGTATGATGATGTGCGCAAACCCCTGATTTTTTTTTGCATACACGTTAAGTGTTCTAAGAAACCAGACATAACCAGAAGACCAACATCATGTTCGTGCTAGCACTTTTCCCTTTTGTCATCACACCCGTGCGCCAAAACAGGTTAGGCCTTATATTTGGCTGCGTTCAACGAAAAATATTTTCGTGGTTCAACACTCCCACCTACTCCCTTCTCTTTACTCCACCCTTCAACCCCCCCGACATATCCGATGCCTGGCGTGCAGAACTCGGAGCTGGTGCTGTCCGGAGTGGGGCGCGGCGCGGGCAACCCGGATGCCTTGTCCGCCCCCCTCCCGGCGGGCGACTTCGGGATGGCGATGGGGCAGGCGCTGGCGGCAGTGACCACCGCCAACGCCCGCGAGGTGGCCACTCGCGAGGTCGCGGGGGCCGACATCCGGGCCACGCAGGTGGAGGCGCACGCGAGGGTGCACGCGGCGGGGGTGGAGGCGGGGGCGGCTACGAGGGCCGCCAACGCGGAGGCGGCGGCGGGGATGCACATCGCATCCGCGAATGCAGCGGCGCATGCGGCGAAGGTGGAATCCGCTGCGGCACAGCGGGTGACGGGGGCGGAGTCGGACGCGAAGGTGGCGTCGGTGGAGGCGGCGGCCTCAAACGCCGTCACGGAGGCGCAGGCGCGGGCCATGGTCGCCGAGGAGTCCGCCAGGCACGCGGAGGTGAGAGCCCGCCTCGAGGCGGAGCTGGCCCTTGAGAGGGAGAAGACGCGGAACGCCGCGTTGGTGATGGAGGAGCGGGCCAAGGCCCAGCGGGAGACGGCCCTCGCGGAGCACGCGAGGGTAAGGGCTGAGGCAGGTGCGAGCCGGGCTGCAGCCCCCCAGGACGAGGTGGCTTCCCTCCGGGAGGAGGTGCGGCGGATGCGGGAGGTGGCGGACCTCCAGGCGGAGCTGGCCCGCCTGCGGGGAAACGGGACGGGCTCCGGAGCCGGCGCCGGAGCACCGAGGGCCGGAAAGCCGGAGCAGCGGGACGGGGCCGGCAGCGTAGCCGGCAGCAGCGACAGCCGCAGGGGCGCCGGGGCTCTCAACCCCCTGGACGTGGACGAGTGGTGGCACGCGGACGAGGCCACGCTGGGGCTGGTGCACCTGCACCAGCTGCGCCGCTACGACGCCCTGCTGGGGGCCCGGGCGGGGGGTGCCCTGCGCCCGCAGGCCCACGAGGCGCAGGCCCGGATGAGGGATATCAACCTCATCATGACGAGCCTGCCGTCGCTGCAGGAGCCGGAGGACTACGACGACCTCCTGGTCCGGCTGATGCAGAACCAGTTCTGCAGGCTGGAAGCCCTCAACGAGGGCGTGTTGGGGGGCGGATGGGAGGCGGCCTCCGCGATGGAGGAGGAATTCTTCGGGAAGCCGGAGATTCCTCCGTACCTCCGGGCGGCAAAGGAGAAGGCACGGGCCCGCCAGCCACGCTCCCCCCAGGTCCACCACCCACAGCATCAGCATCAACATCAACAACAACAGCAACGCAGCTCGCAGCCACAGCCGCAGCAGGGCCACCCCACCAGCCAGCGGAGCAGGAGGGGGGGCCACAGGCAGTGAGCTCGCCCCTCACGGCGATGCTGGAGAGCATAGGGGTGCTCTCCACGGCGCGGGTGGGAAGGAGACGGGCACAGGAGGACCCGCTGACCGCCAGAGAGGCACAGCGGATCGCCAAGCGCGCGGTGAAGACGCTGGGGGAGGCGTTGGCACCGTCGACGTGGAGGGGGCTCGAGGGGCCCCACCGGCGACTCCTCCAGTTCCGGCACGAGTGGGAGCAGACCACGGGTGTGCTCTTGCCGTGGGACCTTTGCATCATTTACTGGGTGCAGAGGCTCATGTCCGAAGCGGACTCCCCACTCCGGCCCTCCTCCGCCCTACAGTACGTATCGAGGGCGGTCGCCGCGATGAGCCGCATGGGGGTTGTGGTGGACTCCCAGCTGCTCCAAGACTTCAAGCGAGGTCTGAAGCGCTTGGGGGCCCTCCGACCGCAGCACCAAGCGAAGCCAGCAGCATCCGCCCAGGTGGCCGCAGTGGTGGGCCGGGAGGACGTCGACCGCGACACGAAGCTCGCGATTGTGCTGGGGTGGTGCGGGGCGGCGCGGGTGTCGGACGTGGTGCGCCTGAAGTGCGGGGACATCGCTTTCCAGAGCGAGTTTGTCGCCGTGAACTGGGCGGAGACGAAGAGCGACCCGTTCCGCCTGGGCGTCACGACGGGCCTGTTCCTCTCGGAGTGCTGGACGGAGGTGCTGCGGGAGGCGATCTCGGGGCGGGCGGCGGGCGCGCTGGTGGTCGACACGACCTACCGGCGCATCGTGGCGGCGCTGAAGAAGGAGGACCCGGAGCTGAGTGGTCATTCCCTCCGTCGGGGGGCTCTGGCGGAGCTCCTGCAAGAGCGGCTGTGCCTGGAGTCGCTTCGGCAGCTGTCCCGCCACAGCTCCCTGGACGCCCTGGCCAGGTACCTCCCGGCGGGGAAGCTGAAGCTGGCGAGGCAGACGGCCTCCACATCAATGGTGCTCGACCGGGGGCTATCCCGGGGGTCGCTCTTTGCCCTGCCTTCCCTGGGAAGCTCCTGAGGACGGCGTGCGTGGCGTACGAGCCCCCAGGCACGCCTTCCCCGCCGGCGACCCCTCGGCCCAGGCCGCCTCCCACGCTACCGCCTCTACCTCCGCCTCCGCCTCCACCGCCGCCCCCTCCTCCTCCTCTTCCTCGGAGGGTCGGCGACGACTCCTACTCGCCGGACGTCAACGCGACGTACGCGAGGGAAGCGCGGGTGACGGTGGAGGGGCGGCATCTTGGCCCGCCCTCGGCGCGGGGTGGCCCCACGGGGGAGCTGGCCCCCATATCGACGTCACGTCTGAACCTCGACGCCTTAGAGGCTTTGGATTCCGAGGGGATCCTGTCAGGGGTTATCGACGTGATTCGGGACCGGGGCGCTTTCCTGCGGGCCATGCGACCGGGCGTGGATCTGGGCGACAGGCCTCTTTCGCGCGGGACCTCGAGGCACATGCTGCGGCACTGGGATAACCTCTCGGAGTGGGGGGTGCTGGGGTTGGCAGACGCGCCGAAGGTGGTCCTCCCGGCGTTCACCGTGGAGAAAAAGAGCGGGCTGCTGCGTTTGGTATGCGACGGGCGAAAGCTGAACCGGCTGATGCGGGACCCGCCACCGATGCTCCTCCCGTCGATCCACGAGGTGGTCCGGAGGTTCCTGGCGGCCGAATTCGTGGTGCAGGCTGACGGGAAGAGCTGGTTCTACCAGTTCCCCCTGGGGGACGGGGTCCGCGACTTCTTCGGGGTGAATCTGGCTGGGGAGCGGGGCCCGTTTCGGCGCACCTCGCTGCGGGTGATGTGCATGGGCTGGAGCTGGGCGCCGTGCATCGCGCAGAGGGCCTCACGCGTGCTTCTCCCCCTGGAGGATGGGCTGTCTTGGGTGGACAACTGGTTTGTGGTTGGAGATAGCCGGGAGGATGCAGCCGAGAGATACGCCCGATTCCTCGGCAAGGCCGAGTCGGTGGGCGCCGAGCTCAACGAGGGTGCGGAGTTCGGCACACCGCAGTCGCGGTTCATCGCCTTGGGGTTGGAATTTGATCTGGAGTCGTCGCCTAAGCGCTTCAGGTCGGACCCCGATTGGGTGTCGAAATTCCTTGCCTCGGCGGCCGTGGCGGCGGTTCGCGAGAACAGGGCTACTTCCCGGGAGTTCTACAAGGTTTTCGGCGGTATGATTTGGTTTCTGTTCTCGACGCAGAGGCGTCTCTGCTACTTCCGCGCCTCCCTCGCCTTCCTCAGGAGATCCGCGGCCAAGCTGGTTGCGGAACCGGAGCAGTGGGACCGCCCTCTCGACATCCCCCCCTCTGTTCTCGCTGATCTTTCTCTGATTTCGGCCGATCTGGGCCAGAATGTGTGGGTTGAGGCAGGGGCTTCGGGGCCCTCGGTCACGGCGTGGTCTGACGCTTCCGACACAGAATGGGCAGCCCTTCTGGAGTTAGACCCCGAGCCGATTGTCCAGGGCTGTTTTGATGAACCCCTCGCCCACCATATATATGTCAAAGAGCTCTTCGCAGCGCTCCAGGCGACACGCCTCGCAGCCGCTACGCGGCCGGGCTGTGCGTTGGGGTTGCAGGTGGACAACACGGCAGCGGTGGCAGCTATCAACAAGGGCCACAGCAAGAATTACCTCGCGAATGACTTGTTGTGTGCCTTGTTTGACACCGCGGACGGTGCGGGCATCTCCGTTTCCGCTCAGTGGGTGCCTACGCATGCACAGAGAGCAGACGAGTTTACCCGAGGCACTGTGGCATCGCCGTGCCCTGTCCCCCTGGCGCCCCTCCCTGCGAGATACGCGGCGGTTGCAGCCATATCGCGTTAAACATTTCAAGTGTGGTGTACCCTTTCAATTCCTTGTCTTTCTTTCCGCTACGCGGTCCCTGTGGGTTGGGCTGCGTTCAACGAAAAAAGACACTTCTTTCCGGAGTTTAGCTAGCACGATTCAGTTGGGCGATTCATTTGTCTGGTTTTTGCATACACGTTAAGTGTTCTAAGAAACCAGACATAACCAGAAGACCAACATCATGTTCGTGCTAGCACTTTTCCCTTTTGTCATCACACCCGTGCGCCAAAACAGGTTAGGCCTTATATTTGGCTGCGTTCAACGAAAAAAGACACTTCTTTCCGGAGTTTAGCTAGCACGATTCAGTTGGGCGATTCATTTGTCTGGTTTCAGAGAAAATCAGCACGTTTTGCAGGGGGTGATTCACACCAAAAGGGGAGAGGGGAGAGGAGGGGGAGGGGGCCTGGTCACGACATTTTGTTTTGCAAGGTCCTCTGCACGATTCGGCCCATCTTGCCCGGGGGGCACAGAAGGGCAGCCGGGTGTTGTAAGCCCCAACCACCGCTGTGGCGCTAAAGGGATTTCAAGCGGGAAGTGGCAGCTGCCCGCATAGTTCTGGAGAAAAAAATAGCACCAAGGGTGTCAGTTCTGACCCTTGTTTTGCAAGGTTATACATTCGTTGGCCTGTGTCAGGAGTACCATGGGACCTGGATGTCGTGCAGCCTGAGGTGCAGGCCGCTACAGGCGTTGGTATCGGAGAGGGGGTTCCCACAAACAAGCCGTGTCGCAGGTGTCACTCCGGTGCCAGATACATTTTGAAATGTTCGGAAAGCAACCCTGGCTGAGGACACCGCGACAGGAGTGATTTAGGAATTCTCTGAAACCAGCACATGGTAAAACTATTCTGTGCAGAACAATCACGAATACTCGCGTATACCCAAGTTCGAGAGAGAGAGAGAGAGAAAGGGGATGAGAGACCAAAGGCCTAGGGTCGACCACGTGATCCCCACCGCTGACGCTGACGCTGACGTGGGCGCCGCTGATCCGGACCCACCTTCTCCTACTACCTCCCCTCCCGACGGCGTGTCCGTTGACGCAGCCCTTCCCCAAAGGCCCCGTTCTGGTGCCTCTTCCTCCTCCGCCCGTGCGCGGTCACCGCACGCGCCCACAGGCTTCCGGGCCTACCTTAATCCTCCCTCCTCACGTAGCGCGTCACCGGGCGCTACAGACCGTGTGGCGCCTGCGCCTTCTCCTCCTCCTGTGTCGTCACTTCCCTCACCCCACCAGAGCAGCTCCTCTCTCAAACAAGGGGAGTCTACCGGGCCGCGGGCCCGCGTAGTTAAGTAGACGACACCCAAACACACCCGATCGTCAGCTGATTGAGGGTGTGATACCACCTGCCCCCGAAAAACTTCACCCAGAAAACCTGTTGGGAAAAAATCCCACCTAAAAAACCCAAAAATGAAACACTATCGACACATGTCACTCAACACGGGGGAATGGGGAGGGGGAGAGGTTGTGGTGAAACGCACACACCTCGACCTGTGATGAGGTGAGATGTGGCTCTGCAATTACGGCACTACGCGTGCCGTAAACTCAAATCGGACCTGCGTTCTCTGTGTTACATTTCCTCCTTCATTGCATGAGGCTACAGGAGAAAAAAAAATTCCCTCTGGGGTAATCAGGCTGGGGAAAAAAACAACAAATCACAACAAATCACACCCGATCGTCAGCTGATTGAGGGTGTGATATGAGGGTTCTATCCAACAAGGATATCAAGGCGGCACTTTCAAAGTCCTGCCAAGGACAGCGCCACGTGGGTGTGTGCTTCTGATATATGTTATGTCATCATGTGAACCCTCCCCAGCGTGTGCCAACATCCCTGACACGCTCACGAAAAGCATGACACGGAGAAAACAGGTGCCGAAACAACCTGCCGAGCACACGGGTGGTGCCACGTTGATCCACGCAGCGATCTCCCATGACAGGAAGCCTTGTCGCCACGGCAGAGTCGCCGCAGACTGTGGGAGAGGTGTCGCCAGTCACCTTGAGGTTGCAGTGTGTCATCAGGCTAAGACCCGTGCCCTCTTCACCTCCCCTGTTAGGTTGCTCCCATATCGTTGCCTGCTTTGGGGCCTGAAGGACATAGGGGTCCAGCAGGCACTTGAGCATCGCAAGGCATGAGTGGCTGTTTCAAACTCCTGGTGCAAGCACCCGTCATGGTCTGGGGAAGCCCTCCCAGGTAGTTTAACGTCTTGCCCAGGACACCTCGTCACACCTAGTCACAACAAATCACAACTGGCCACAACAAATCGCAACAAATCACAACAAATCACAACATTTGCCTTGTGATTTGTTGTGATCTGTTGTGATCGGGTGTGGAGCAACCTAACAGGGGAGGTGAAGAGGGCACGGGTCTTAGCCTGATGACACACTGCAACCTCAAGGTGACTGGCGACACCTCTCCCACAGTCTGCGGCGACTCTGCCGTGGCGACAAGGCTTCCTGTCATGGGAGATCGCTGCGTGGATCAACGTGGCACTACCCGTGTGCTCGGCAGGTTGTTTCGGCACCTGTTTTCTCCGTGTCATGCTTTTCGTGAGCGTGTCAGGGATGTTGGCACACGCTGGGGAGGGTTCACATGATGACATAACATATATCAGAAGCACACACCCACGTGGCGCTGTCCTTGGCAGGACTTTGAAAGTGCCGCCTTGATATCCTTGTTGGATAGAACCCTCATATCACACCCTCAATCAGCTGACGATCGGGTGTGATTTGTTGTGATTTGTTGTTTTTTCCCCAGCCTGATTACCCCAGGATTGTATATTCCAGTGTGGGGGAGGACTGCTTTGGTCGGTCTTTCGATGCGGTCAGGGATTCTGGTCGAATGCCGCTGAGAACGCTGAGATCACCCAAAGCCGGCACCACCCCCTCCGTGCACTTTGTTTAAAAAATACCAGGTGTGGGGTGTGCCCGCCCTGCCCCCTGTTGAAAGAAGGCATGACATGGCACCCACACCTCACCATTGCCTTCCGCAGACTGGTGTAGGGAACTGCTACGGAAGGAAAAGGTTGGTCACGGAAGGAAAGTCGAGGAAGGGAGGGAGGCTGTGCCATTTTTTTGGCGCGTTTTTGGTATCGACGACCTACAGCCTTGACGTGCGAGGGACGCTGCCGCGGGCGCCCTGAGGCATTGTGTTCACAGGGAGGGCGGGTACCTTTGTTTCCCTCAAACCACAGCGAGAAGAACTCGCCGGAAAGGAGAGACAGCTTATTTCTATTCAGCAAAAATCAAAGTTTCCTCTTGTGTGTTGTGCCGCTCCCAATGGATACAAGGTTGCACCAGTGGGAGTGGTTGGTTGATCAGCGCAGTCCCTCCGGATGCGAAGTGGTGGCCGCTGTGGTTCAACATCGCATAGTTTATCGAATTTGCTCATTATTCTTTGTGGTCATTTTTTGGGGGGTTCTGGACAAGTATGCCTGGGACTTTGGCCTTTTTGGGCCCAAAAAGGGGTCGGGATTCCACTTTTTCTCCAAGGGTTTTTCGGGGGGGAAATGGCGCACAATCCCCCTCGCGGGCAAGAAAATCCCCCCATCCCCACCACACAACCAGTGTGAGTGTGGTGTGTGGGTATTGGACGCCCTGATGAGAGATAGTGGCAACACAACAGCAACATGCCAGGCAAGGGGTGCCAAAAATGGGTTTTCGGGGCATTATTGTAACGACCCCTTCCTATGCCCAGTGGCACAATCTCAAGGATTTGGTTGCTCGACATACGGGGGGGTCTGGGGGGCGGAGCCCCCCAGCCGCCGGAGGCCACGGTAGTGAGTATCTGTTCCCTGCAGGGATTGTTGGCTGCGTCCTCCTGAGGCTACTGAGAGTGGTCTGGGTCCCATTCGCTGATGTGAACCCAAAGGACTTGGCTACAAGACAGGCACACGCTCCAGCCTAGTGGTACAGGGGGGTCTGGGGGGCGGAGCCCCCCAGCCGCCGGAGGCCACGGTAGTGAACGCCTGGCTCTTGACTGGGGAACAACGCCGGGTTTTGGCTGGAACAACCGAAAAAGGGGCGGGTGTCCGGAGGATTCATCCTCATCCCCCACTAGAATACCACCTGCCCCCGAAAAACTTCACCCAGAAAACCTGTTGGGAAAAAATCCCACCTAAAAAACCCAAGGAGAAAAAAAAATTCCCTCTGGGGTAATCAGGCTGGGGAAAAAAACAACAAATCACAACAAATCACACCCGATCGTCAGCTGATTGAGGGTGTGATATGAGGGTTCTATCCAACAAGGATATCAAGGCGGCACTTTCAAAGTCCTGCCAAGGACAGCGCCACGTGGGTGTGTGCTTCTGATATATGTTATGTCATCATGTGAACCCTCCCCAGCGTGTGCCAACATCCCTGACACGCTCACGAAAAGCATGACACGGAGAAAACAGGTGCCGAAACAACCTGCCGAGCACACGGGTAGTGCCACGTTGATCCACGCAGCGATCTCCCATGACAGGAAGCCTTGTCGCCACGGCAGAGTCGCCGCAGACTGTGGGAGAGGTGTCGCCAGTCACCTTGAGGTTGCAGTGTGTCATCAGGCTAAGACCCGTGCCCTCTTCACCTCCCCTGTTAGGTTGCTCCCATATCGTTGCCTGCTTTGGGGCCTGAAGGACATAGGGGTCCAGCAGGCACTTGAGCATCGCAAGGCATGAGTGGCTGTTTCAAACTCCTGGTGCAAGCACCCGTCATGGTCTGGGGAAGCCCTCCCAGGTAGTTTAACGTCTTGCCCAGGACAACACCCGATCACAACAAATCACAACGCCAAATGTTGTGATTTGTTGTGATTTGTTGCGATTTGTTGTGGCCAGTTGTGATTTGTTGCGACCAGTTGTGACGACTTGTGACCCTTTTGTGATGAGTTGTGATGAGGTGTGATCTGTTGTGATCGCGATCCAAAATTTCAAATTTTTGAAATTTTCATACATCATAGTCTGGCAGAGTCTGCCAGACTTTTGGTCGGGGACCTCGATTTTTGACTTTTTCTTGACTTTTTAAAAAAGTCTGCCAGACTCGAAAAAGTGCCAAGAGGCAGTCCGCAGGGCGATGCGCGACCCGGACCTCCGGATGCGGGTGGAGGAGGGTCCGAACCAGTGGGCCGAGCAGATGATGCGCGCAGGGAGCGACGACGTGCGCACCTGGGCGGACTTCATCGCCCTGGCGGCGGCTGCGCGCGTGACCAGATGCGTCGTCCTCGTGCTCATCGACAACCACCAGCCGATGCTTCTGTCCCCAGTAGGTGCGGGTGCAGTGGTGGACGCCCACTGTCTGCGGAGGACGGGGGGGCAACATGGGCACTACGTGCCCCTAGTTATGCCGGAGCCCATGCGTCAGCACCTGGCGGGTCTTCCCCCGAAGCCGATGGCAGCGGATGTCACGGGGTGCGATGGTGATAGTCCCATGCAGATGGTGCGTCAGGGGGGCTCGGCGGGCCAGGTGGAGGAGTGCGAGAAGTGCCGCCGCCCGTTCGACCGCTCCGCGAGGCATCACGCGTGTGGCAGATGCTGGCGCAAAGTGTGCGCGTCGTGCGCAGTGCGGGGTGAGCGGTGCCCAGGCTACATTGACCGGGTGGCGGTGGATGTCGACGCTCCAGACCCTGCGGAGCAACCCGCGGTCACCCCGGATCTGCGGGAGGTCCTGGAGTCCGCCCGGGCGCGCCCCCGCCGGCGGAAGCCCATCCCGAGCCGCATGCACGACACGCCGATGGGGCCCAGGCAGCCGAGTGCCCCGCACGACTCGTCGGGGGCTGCGCACCATCCAACGCGGGTGAAGGAGGAAGTGGCGGAGGAGCCGGTCGCTCCCGGCCAGGACGTGGAGATGCACCAGGGCGGAGGCTCCCAAACCTCAAACACAGCCCCCTCTGGTGCGCCCTCCGCGACCCACGGCCACAGCGTGCCCCCGGCGGAGAGTGCCTCCCGGGCTGCCCCAGCCCCCATGCAGGGGCAGGCCCAACATGCAGAGTGCCCGCCGTCGGGGTCGGGGGCCACAGAGAACCACCAGGGCGGAGGCTCCCAAACCTCAAACACAGCCCCCTCTGGTGTGCCCTCTGCGGCTCCGGTCACGGCGGCAGGCGCCCAGCCGTCTGGCCCCGCTCAGGCCGCGCGGCGCCGCCAGGGCGGAGGCTCCCACACCTTCAACACAGCCCCCTCTGGCACCTCTGGCGGAACAGCCCCCGGTGGGGCTGGCGGGATCCAGGGGGTTGCTGCGACGATGATGCGCAACGCCGCGCAGGCCCGCCGGGACGGGCAGCACCGCAGCCGGACGGCCGCGTCCTCGAGACGCCTGGAGGAGCTGCGTCAGGGTGACGCGGCGGGCCCCATGGAGTTCGACGACGACCCGGCGAACGTGTGGGAGCCCGAGGACGACCTCCAGGCCATCGACGCCTACGGGGACGACGAGACGCCCGCGGCGAACATCCCCGCTCTGCAGGAGCTTGCGGCGTCCCGTGTCTGGGCCGAGGGGGTGGTAGCGCGGGCCCGCGGCATGGCCCCCTGCGTCTCGATGGGAGGAGCCATCCCCCGCACCGTCGAGGCGTGGAGGCACTGCTTCCACCCCAGCTATGGCCTTTGCCCCCTCTCGCCCAGGGTGGCAGGTGACGTAGCGGCGGAGTGGCTGCAGGCGCGCATCCTGCAAGGGGGCGCGCAGGCCGAGCCCGGGAACCAGACGAGGGAGCCGGGGGTCAGCCTGCGCGTCTACATGCGCAAGCTGCAGACGGAGGTGGAGCGGGGCGAGTAGGCGGAGCAGCGTCCCCACCCCCACCACCCCCCCCCCCCCGGGACCTTCCCCCCCCCCCTTTCATAGATGTGTGCAGGTGGCCGTTGTGAATGGTTAGACAGGGGCTGGCCACCCCCTCCCCCGGGCTCTGCACAGCAGGTCTGGGTTAGAAACAACATAACCCCCCCCCCTTCCTCCCCCCTCCCCTCCCCTCCCCTATTGATGTCCCCCCCCCCTCCCCCAGCGCTTTGCCGCTCGTGTGAGTACCGCCCTGACTGGGAGAAAGGGTAGGGCTGGTTGGGTTGGCGGAGTTGGGCGGATGGGCGAAACGGAAAAATCGACGAGGTCGCAGCGTCAGGGCGTTCTGGGCTGGCTGGTGGTGGTTGGGACAAGACCGACGAGATTAGAAGCGGCACTGGTAGACGGGTTTTGAGGCCCCCCGCCCCCAGGTTCCCCCTGCCCACCTGGACGGACCCAAGTGCCTCACACCGGATCTCTCCCCACCCGGTGGTCCACCTGACGGATACGCGAAAAAGTCAAAAAAAACTCAAAAAAGTCAAGGAAAAGTCAAGAAAAAGTCAACAGCTCAAAAAAAGTCAAGAAAAAGTCAAAGAAAAGTCAACAAAAGTCCACAAAAGTCTACAAAAGTCCAAGAAAAGTCCAAGAAAAGTCCACAAAAGTCAGCCCAGTGCTTCTGGCCTGACCGGGGTCAGGTTGCGCGGGTGCGTGTTTACGGGTCTCTTCTGAGGCACCCCTGTCGGGCATTCCGCGTGGAGGTCAGTAGTTCCCTCTCTTGCGCGCCCCGCTCGGTTTGCCCCCGTGAAAACCCCGCGATGTAGTAGTCCGCACCGCCTTACGGGAACAGCGGCTCTCCGTGTTTCATGTCTCGTTGGAAGCTCCGTTTCCGGTGCTCGGAATGCCCTTCTCGGCACCCTTTTTGTGCCATGGGAATGGCATGCTTGCGTGTTGTTGCCATAAGCTATCACCAGTCTCTGTGCGGAAGGCGAGGGCAGCAGAGTACCCCAGCGTCGCCCAGAACGTGACAGTCAGAAGCAGAAAAACAACATCGCATCTAGGTGGTTGATCACCTCAACCCGAGTCCGCCCGCCCAGCAACATCCGGACGGTGTGCAGGTACGCGGCGGCGTCCTTAGCGTCCCCGGGACGCTGCTGGACGTCGAGCTGGCCCCAGCGTGCATCTGATGACCTGCTCGACCCGGAGCCGCCTGTCGCACACCTCCTGGCGTCCAGCTCGTCATGGGACATATCATCGGCAGAGGCGGCGAACTTTGACGGGTCCGCGACGAGGCCATTGTACATGTCTGTGGGGTTCTTGGCGATCACACAGCACCAGGAAGAGCCGCTTGTGCACGCGCTCTGGGCTCTGTGACCTATTTCTCAACCCATCCACCAAGGAAGCAACGTTGGATAAGGAGCTCGAACGCCTGGCAGGCCCATCTGATCAAGAGATAGTCGTGGGCACCTTGGAGAGGGCCGAGCCGGACCTGGGGACATCCCTTGCCTGCCCCGTCGTGATGATGTCCCCGAGCACCCTCCCGCACGTTGAACGTCAGGTGGGAGACCTCTGCCTGGGGCACGTGCTGGAGCGGGTAGATGTGCAGGGATCTGTGTTGCCGCCCCCGTTGTCTTTTCAACGTCAGATGCTTCGAGCGGCATCCTCTCTCCCCCGCCCCTCTGTCGAAGAGTCCTGCACTGGGCTGACTTTTGTGGACTTTTCTCGGACTTTTGTAGACTTTTGCGGACTTTTCTTTGACTTTTTCTTGACTTTTTTTGAGCTGTTGACTTTTTTTGACTTTTTCTTGACTTTCTGGACTTTTCTTTGACTTTTCTTGGACTTTTTCTTGACTTTTTGACTTTTTGGCTTTTTTGACTTTTCTTTGACTTTTCCTTGACTTTTTCTTGACTCTGGCAGACTAAAAAAAGTCAAGAAAAAGTCAAAAAAAATTAAAAAAAAGTCTGCGGAACTCTGCCAGACTCAACCAGAGTAGGATGTATGAATTTTGGATCGCGATCACAACAGATCACACCTCATCACAACTCATCACAAAAGGGTCACAAGTCGTCACAACTGGTCACAACAAATCACACCACGTCGTCAGCTGATTGAGGGTGTGATATGAGGGTTCTATCCAACAAGGATATCAAGGCGGCACTTTCAAAGTCCTGCCAAGGACAGCGCCACGTGGGTGTGTGCTTCTGATATATGTTATGTCATCATGTGAACCCTCCCCAGCGTGTGCCAACATCCCTGACACGCTCACGAAAAGCATGACACGGAGAAAACAGGTGCCGAAACAACCTGCCGAGCACACGGGTGGTGCCACGTTGATCCACGCAGCGATCTCCCATGACAGGAAGCCTTGTCGCCACGTCACACCTAGTCACAACAAATCACAACTGGCCACAACAAATCGCAAAAAATCACAACAAATCACAACATTTGCCTTGTGATTTGTTGTGATCTGTTGTGATCGGGTGTGATTATCACACCCTCAATCAGCTGACGATCGGGTGTGACGACGGGACCAACAGCGGGCTCGATATGTCCCTTTTAGGTCCGTCAGATCTCGACCCCGATGACCCGGCGCTCAAACGACGCCTGGGTGAGCATGTGGATCTCGATTCGGACGAGAAGTCTGTATCTCCCTCCCTGCTTGACGTGTGTGCTGATGTGGCTGCAAGGCATGATGAACTCCTTGGGGGTGCGTCAGCTCCTCAGATCACTCTCCCTCCGCTGAAGAGATGTCTCGGCGCTACCGAGGACCTCGACTCCTCCGATTCCCCACCCCCCTCCCCGCTCTCCGTGTGTGATAGTGCCGGCCGGCCGAGCGGATCTGCTCCAAGCCTGCCTGACTTTGAACCTGACGTCCCAGCGCTTGAGGGACAACTGTGTGCTACCGAGGACCTCGCTTCCTCGGAACCCCCATTCCCTTCCACGCCTTCCGTATGCGATGGGACCAACAGCGAGCCCCACGGGCCCCTTTCAGGTCCGTCAGATATCGGCCTAGATGCCCCGGCGCTCAAACGACGCCTGGGTGAGCATGTGGATCTTGCCTCGGACGAGAAATCTCTATCTTCCTCCCTGCTTGACGTGTATGCTGAAGTGGCTGCAAGTCCTGGTGAACCCCCTGAGGGCGCGTCAGCTCAGGTCACTTCCCCTTCACTGAAGAGATGTCTCGGCGATACCGAGGACCTCGATTCCTCCGATTCCCCACCCCCCTCCCCGCTCTACGTGTGTGCTAGTGCCGGCCAACCTTACAGGTCTGCTTCAAGCCTGCCTGACTTTGAGCCTGACGTCCCAGCGCTTGAGGGACAACTGTGTGCTACCGAGGACCTCGCTTCCTCCGAGCCCCCTTCCCCCTCCCCACCCTCCGTGTGTGACGATGAAACAAACAGCTGGCTCGACGGGTCTCCGACAGGTCCGTCAGATCCCGGCCTTGATTATCTGACGCTCAAACGGCGCCTGGTTGACCATGTAGATCTCGACTCTGATGAGAAGTCCATGTCTTCCGGCCTGTCTGACCAAGACCGTGTTGTGGACGAGCTTCAAACTCTTAAAAGAAACAGTAGTGCCCTTGACGCAGTGACATCCCCTGCGCCTGGAAAACGACTCCCCCTCCCCGAGGTTCTGCCTCGCCATCAGATCACGTGTCAACTGCTCCCTCGTCTTATCAAGGTAGCGGAAGACCTCATCACAAAACAACGCTTGACTATGGCGGACAGAACCCCTCGGAGCTGCAAACCGTGTGTTCATCAAATTAAGCGAAGATGCGACGGCAACCCTGTCGCTGCCTGGCTCTCCACACGCCGAGTGCCAAAGAAAACTGTGTCGGCTAAGAGGCCTTGGAGACCGCGCCCTTCGCGCGGCCGCCAAGCCCCAAAGCTCTGCCCTAAAAGCAAAAACATATACGTCTCTTCCCTTTCTTTCTTTCTGAAGGCCGCCGTCGTATCCCGGCTCACAACCGGGCTACAGGCGCAGAGTGCCTCGTTCAGACCTCCTTTTCCTTTACCGAGGAGGCGATCACGCCCTAGCGGCGTGACATAGGTTAATATACAGGACAGCGGGTACGGTTCCCTCGCCGAGGCGCGGTGCCGGCACGCTAATCCAACTTTAATAATAGATCGGGTATGTAGACTGTGAAGAAGCTGCTGCATGCTGTGCGCGGACGCCTTCACGACATCAACCGAGAGGCGTGCAAGGCGCGGAAACAGCGTTGGCGGGGGACTGTGCGCCAGATGTTCGCCTCCGACCGCAAAAGCCTTGTGACTGTCCTGAAGGGTAGCCCGGGCCAAGCCGCCGACACGGTGAAGAAGGGGAACGGTGAACTGACGGCGAAGGTGTCGGAAATGGACGCCATCCTCATGGAAGCCTGGGCGCCCATCCACCGGATGTACACGGGCGACAGGGCGGAGCCGGAGTTTGCGCCTTTCGCACGGGAGTACGACGGGCTGTTCGAGAAGCACCCTATGCAGGTGGAAGACGTCAGCGGCTCCGACTTGCTGGAGATGCTGAAGCGGAGGAAAAAGAAGTCTGCTGCGTGTGGTGTCGACGGCTGGCGCATGGACGAGCTGCAGCGGCTGCCCCTCCCTCTCATGGACGGGTTTGCTGCCTTCTTCAACCTGGTGGAACGGACGGGGAAATGGCCGAAGGGGCTGCTCACGGCCCTGGTGTCGCTGATCCCGAAGAGCGAAGACCTCTCGCCTACGAACCTCCGGCCTATCACGGTCACCAGTGCGGTCTACCGCCTGTGGGCGTGCCGCCGTCTCATCGACATAATGAAGTGGCAGGAGACGTGGGCCCTGGACACGCAGCACGGCTTCCGCCAGGGGCATAGGTGCGAGGATGTCCTTAACGAACTGACGACTCTGATTGAGGAGACCCTCCTGGACGATTCCAAACAGCTGTACCTGCTGGCCCTGGACTTCCAGAAGTGCTTCGACCGGGTACCCCAGAAGCTCGTCTTGGAGCTGGCGGAGGCCATGGGGCTGCACCAGCGCATCCTGCGCCCCCTCAAAACGATGTACAGTGGGCTGAAGAGACGCTTCAAGCTGCCCTTAGGTGTTGGCGGGCGCTTCGAGGTGACCAACGGGATCCTGCAGGGCTGCCCTATATCGGTCATCCTGATCAACGCCCTCCTCTCGGTCATGTTTAAGGCCGTCGACGTGCGCGTGCCATCAGTGTCTTCGCAGTCCTTCGCCGACGATGGGACGCTTGTATCTCAGGAGGATGAGGCGTCGGTGCAGCAGGCTGTCGATGTCGTGGTAGGCTTCTGCAACATCACCGGCATGGCCCTCAACGTCAAGAAGACGGTGGCGATGGGGATCCCGAGGGGCTCGTCGGGTTTCAGGAGACAACACCCATACGTAGGACAGGTGCGTGTTCAGGACAACATCCTCCCGACGGAGACAGCGTCGAAGATCCTCGGTGCAAAGGCCTGCGTCTCTGACAAGGTGCAGGTGCGCCGCAACGACGCGCGACTCGAGAGCCATAAACCCCTGCTCATGCGACTTCCGACCTCTCCGCTGAGCACACGACAACGGGCGGAAATTGTGGCGTCTAATGTCGTGTCGAGCACGGTGTCGGGCGGAGCGTTTGCCCCTCTGTCGAAGACGGCGACGCAGCGTCTTCGAAGCCGCCTAACAACAGGCATCCTCGGCGTCAAGCACCCCTCCCGCAGTGTAGGCGCGATGCTCACCATCCTGCACAAAGCCCACCGTGTAGATCCGGCGATAGCCAACTCTTACCGGATCCTGTGCAATCTCTTCGACACGTGTGTGCGCATCCCACACATGGTGGACAGGATGAACCGAATCGCTGTGCTGTACGAGGAACACCCGACCCTGTCCTCTGCTGACGCCCTCGGCCCTGTGGGCATCGCGATCTCGGTCGCCCTCCCTGCTGCTGGACTAGAGTGGGGGGACGACATCCGTGACTGTGCCATCGGGGATATGTGCCTCGCTGGTGAACCACGGTCCTCCCGGAACCATGCGCTGCGCGACAATCTGCGGCGGCAGGGCTGGAAGGCGCTGGCGAAGCACCGTCCTTCCTTCTCGGGGATCGAAAACGGTGTGGACTACGACAGGACGAACGCGCTCCGCCTGGAGACGAAGGACGGGAACCTCTCGCGGGCGCTGACGGTGGTGCTTGCTGGTGGTGTCTTCTTCGCGACACGATGGGGGCGCAACGGCGCCTACGTCTCTGGTGGCAGACGTGCGACGACAGACGAGACGTCGGACTCCTCATCCCATGCCCCATCTCCCTCACCGGCTGCTGACGCGGCTATGGAAGGGGACGAAGAGGATGAAGAAGCTGAGGAAGAGGAGGAGTGCGAGTACGAAGAGGAGGAGGACGAGGAGCAGGGAGACGCCGATCTGCTCGGTTCTCAGGATTCCTTCGACTGGGATATCGTGTCCGATCCGGCGGCTGAAGAGGCAGACGTACGGGACCCCAAGCTGTGTGTACACTGCGATGGTGCGGACAGTGACACGCCCGATCACCTTTGGTGGGCATGCAGTGCGTTTGACTCCGTCAGGTCTCAACCTCAGTACGAACCCCTGCTGCAGCTGGACCGCTCAGGGTGGCCCCCGTGCCTTGCGAGATACGGCGTGGTGCCAGAGGGATTCCAGGTAGACGAGACCTTGCTGCACACGCTGATGGGGCGCATCGTGCTGAAGCGGTGGGAGCTCGAGGCGAAGATGCGGCGCGCTAGACCCCTCGTGCACCCCTGGACGGCTGCTCTCTCCTGGCCGGCAGAGGCTTTTGACTTCGACGTATCCAGTATCCCAGAGAAGCCAGCAGCGCGGCTGTGGCCGTATAGCGCTGCGTCTCTCAGGGCGATACTTGCGTGGCTCGCAGCGCTCCAATGGACGAAGCAAGGCACGGTGTCGAACATCGAGCTCGCCCTTGACTTCGAAATCTTCACAGGGAAGGCGTTACAGCCCTCGGAGCGCTCGGCACGAACCTCCAACCCCGCGATGGCCGAGCGTGGCAACCTCCTCTGGACGATGATGGGCTGCCTGAAGAGGCTATGCGACCAGCTAAGCCTTCCTACCCCGTGGCCTGCGCGACGCGAGGACCGGGTCGGCTCCCTCTGCTCGGTAGGCGCTGGAGAGGTCTGGGGCGGGATGACACCCCGGCCCGTGTTCGCAGGTGGCGCAGAGACGATCGCGGCGTTAGAGGCGAGTGCAGAACAGGCATGTGCGGCCGCAGGCGTCGATGCAGACGGCAATATCGTGAGGTGGGGAACAAACGTGTTCCCAGACTACACTGGGATCCCCCGGACCACGCGAGCCTCACAATGGGATGGGCCACGCCCGCCCCCGCCGCGCAGCGCTATACCCGTACCAGTGCCGCGGTCGCTCGCGAGCACGTCTCTGGGCCCCCGGAAAGTGTGCAACGCGCATTCGAAACCGAAATGCGACGAGTGCGATAATGCCAAGCGGAATTACGCACTGACGATAGCTGCGTGTTGCCGCGTCCACCACCACCACGCGGACGGCCTGAAGGTGATGTGTTGTGAGACACACCACATGACGCGATGCGGCACCTGCGCCAATGTGAAGACATGCTGCGCGGCCGGCCACCATGGGCGCGCCCCCAGGGTCGACCAAGTTGCGAGCACGGATGACGACAGCAGCAGCTGCGAAGACGACTCTGACAGCGAGGGAGAGGAGGGCAGCTCTGGTGCCACTGAGCATGATGGAGACGACGCTGCAGATGCGGGCTCCACCAGCGAGGAAGTCCCTCCCTCGTCTGAGATGGATAGCGACACGACGGCTGCGGCTGCGGTGAAACGCACCGCCATCGTTCTGGATGCCTCCGACGAGGACTCGATGGGGCAGGATGCCGTGAAACGCACCGCCATTTGTTTAGATCACTCTGACGAGGGCCCGTCCCTCTGGGGGGCTGGGATAGTGTGTGTGCGACAGCCAGAGTGGGACATGTGTGCGTCTCTTCTTCTTCTTTGGCCGGGCGTGATTGAGCATTTGGCTCTTCGCTGCCCCGACGATCAGCCCAGTGAGGGCGAGTTGGGTTCTTCTGCGGAGTCATCTGCGTTGACCCCACGCGAATTCCCTGGTTTTCTTTTCTCGCCTTCCCCTCGAATGAATACCCCTGCTTCCCCTACCCCGCGTAAGATGGGTGCAGAGCACGTTACGCTTGATGCGGATGAATCGTCGGGCTCCCAGCCTGCTGATGCTCGTCTCGCTCCACCAGCAGATACAGCACCGCCTCCGGCGCCCTCTCCGGCTCCGGAGCTCGTGCTGCACACAGACCTGCTGGACGGGCTACAGACCCCGCAGTCGGGCTCGCCGCCCCTCCCAGAGAGCGCCACGCAACGGAGATCTCCGAGCCCTTGCGTGGGGCGCCGCCTTCCTTTCTCTCCCTCTCTCCCCTCTGAGTCCTCGGTGCCCCGCGCGCAGAAGCGGGTAGCACCCATACAGGAGACAGGCGAATCTGCCCTGGGGCAACGCTCCTTTAACAACAGAAGAGTAGAACCTCAACCCCCCGTGTCCCCTGGTTCACCGATTTCAGCGTCAAGCCTTCGGCCTGACGAGGATAGTATCATGTCCCCATCAGAACTTGCTTCCCCCCTTCCTCTCTCGCCTGCACCTTCCCTTGTTGTGGATGACTCGCCGGGCTTTCAGCCCGTCGACACTCGGCTTAGTCCCCCATCAGACACTGTGTCACCCCCACCACCCTCTCCATGTCAGGAGCCCCTAGTGCCTTTAGACACTGCAACCCCCTCTCTTCCCGACTGGCAGGCAGAAACGCCGTCTCACCAGGGGGGCGACACGCTCTCCCACGAGTGCACGTCGCCGAGCCCTTACGTGGGGCGTCGACTTCCTTTCTCCCCTTCCTCCCCTTCTGAGTCCTCGGTTCCCCGCGCGCAGAAACGTGTAGCGCACATGCGGGAGGCAGACGAATCTGCCCTGGAGCGATGCTCGTTTCATAACAACAGAGCAGGTTTTCCTTCCTCCCGCACGATCATCAGCACAGCTAGATCAGGCGTGCCTTCCCCTTTCCCACGGGCCTCACAGGCCTTGCGCTTCTTGGAGCGCAAGACACGTGCTGTCCGTCCTTCTCGTTCTCGTTTCCTCCAGAAGCAGGTGTTGCGTGCGGTTCCGAAGCGCACCCGCTGCATCCCCTCTCCCACCATCTTTCGTTCGGCGGCTATTCCGCGCTCTTTTCAACGCGTCGTCGCGAAGATTGCGCCTCAGTATCAGCAGGCGCAATCTCCGGCTTCCAGTGTGTGTGTGTCCCCCCTCCTTTACAGCGCAACGAGGAGGAGAGCGAAACCGTGTGGTGTCACGTAGAGCAAGAGTAGGATAGCGGGCCCGGTTCCTCACGGTATGGTCCTTCGGGGCCAGGCTGCGATGCCAGCACGCTAACCCAAATTGCAATACGATTTTTTGTGCTCGGCAGGTTGTTTCGGCACCTGTTTTATCCGTGTCATGCTTTTCGTGAGCGTGTCAGGGATGTTGGCACACGCTGGGGAGGGTTCACATGATGACATAACATATATCAGAAGCACACACCCACGTGGCGCTGTCCTTGGCAGGACTTTGAAAGTGCCGCCTTGATATCCTTGTTGGATAGAACCCTCATATCACACCCTCAATCAGCTGACGATTTTTTGTGATTTTGTGTCCTGGGCAAGACGTTAAACTACCTGGGAGGGCTTCCCCAGACCATGACGGGTGCTTGCACCAGGAGTTTGAAACAGCCACTCATGCCTTGCGATGCTCAAGTGCCTGCTGGACCCCTATGTCCTTCAGGCCCCAAAGCAGGCAACGATATGGGAGCAACCTAACAGGGGAGGTGAAGAGGGCACGGGTCTTAGCCTGATGACACACTGCAACCTCAAGGTGACTGGCGACACCTCTCCCACAGTCTGCGGCGACTCTGCCGTGGCGACAAGGCTTCCTGTCATGGGAGATCGCTGCGTGGATCAACGTGGCACCACCCGTGTGCTCGGCAGGTTGTTTCGGCACCTGTTTTCTCCGTGTCATGCTTTTCGTGAGCGTGTCAGGGATGTTGGCACACGCTGGGGAGGGTTCACATGATGACATAACATATATCAGAAGCACACACCCACGTGGCGCTGTCCTTGGCAGGACTTTGAAAGTGCCGCCTTGATATCCTTGTTGGATAGAACCCTCATATCACACCCTCAATCAGCTGACGATCGGGTGTGATTTGTTGTGATTTGTTGTTTTTTTCCCCAGCCTGATTACCCCACCCTCCCTATAAACATACCTGAATGTTGCCCGGTATGAGTATAAGGATTTTCAGAATTGCCAATAATTTTTTTTTCTTGGTGGTTCAGGCCCAAATGGTGTGAACCAATAATATTCCCGGAGAAAGAAAAATACCATGGCGTGAGCCACGGATCCCAATGATGCAAATAAACGCATTTTCGGGAGGAGGAAAAAATAGACCAAAAATGGGGCCCGGGCGGGCCCGCCCATGGGGCCTGGCCCATGTCCTCAGTGTCTGTCATTGAACCTCTGGCTTTGAGGCGACGATCCAGCCCGCACTGACGAGCCTTGGCGCCCTCATCGAACCCTTGGGCGCAATTTACGCAAGTTCAGGAAGATGGACTGTACCGCACAAGGAACAGATGTTCAGTACCGTGGCCTCCGGCGGCTGGGGGGCTCCGCCCTCCAGACCCCCGCGTGACGTATGCCTGTCGACCAAGCCCTTTGGGATCACATCAGGTCATGGAATCCAGAGACCGCCCTCAGGAGGACGCACCCAACTCACCACAGAATCTGGACCCCACAAGGAACAGGTGTTCGCTACCGTGGCCTCCGGCGGCTGGGGGGCTCCGCCCCCCAGACCCCCCTGTGGACCTCTTTGCATTCTCTGGACCACCTCTAAGGGTGCACCACTCTCTTCTCCAGGGTCAAACTGCATATTCCCACGTTTTCTCGTGTTTCTGTACGGGGTCTAATAAAATATGGACTCATCCGCAGAACACGTCCGGGGGCACCATGGATCCCAATGTTCCGAAACATGCCGTTTTCGGGGTTTTTCGGGTCACCTGCGGTGCGCACCGCCCAAAAAATGGGATGAAACAGGTCACGAAAACCAAGAAAAAAATGAGTATAAGTACCGGGTTTTTGGCCGCTTTTTGTCAGAATAAGCTTCAGGTATGCCTATAAAAACCCAAAGAGAAAAAAAGTGCAATCCTGAATCGGGACTTGAACTCCACATTTAGCTTCATACTTGGTTCTGGACAAGTTTTTTATGATTCAACACATCAGCATGGGCTCTCGCCTCCTTAAGATATGACGCCGCATGCGCTCAGGCCTTGGCAACTGACAGGTACATGTCACAGGGGGTCTGGGGGGCGGAGCCCCCCAGCCGCCGGAGGCCACGGTAGTGAACGTCTGTTCTTGTGCGTATCCCATGCACGGGATTGGAAGCCGTGCCAAAAAACCCAGTCGGATTCGGTCCAGAAATCACCGTCAGGCCGCCAAAAAGCCCCCCAAAAGAGTCCGGGTTTTGTTTGTGCGCACGAGCGGCAGTGTGTTGTGGCCCCTGTGAAGGGCGTTGCTGTGATTAAGTGGTTTTGTGTTGCTCTCTCAAAACACACTGCGCGCGGGTACGCTCCCACTGACTCTTTCGCTGCGACAAGCAAGCTTGCTTGGGCAAAAAAACAAAAATCTGGCGACCAGATTTCCCCCCCCCCCCCCAGGAAGATTCTTCCTGGGATTTCCAGCTTTTTTATTTTTTGAAAATTTTTCACCCCAAATCTTCCAAGCGAAAACACTGCATGCCTCCTCCAGCCCCCTTTGAGAGGGGCTGATGTTGCCAAGTTCGCCTGGCCACGGTGGGGCAGTGCCCATTGGCTTCGATGATTTAGCGCAGTCAAATACGCCATCGCTGTGTGGTTTCTTTCGTGTGATATTTCTTTCGGGTTGAGAGTGTGTGTGCAGCTGCGGCGGGGACAAATGAGGTCCCCCGACCCGCACCGCAACGTGCAGAGGGAGGAACTGCCCATGTGGTGAGCACGGGGGGGGGTGATCAAGCGGAAGATTAAAAATGAAAGCAACATCATGTTCACCTCCCTTCACTCGTTACGCAGGCAGCATCCGAGATCTCGCGAGAAGATCCTGCCTGTGTTTTGTGACAAACTCTGTGCTCGGGGTGGGGGGGGGGAAGGGGATACACCCGCAGAGTCCCAAAGCAACGGCACGAGAGGAGGGCGAGACAGGGACGAACTACGTTTGTAGGACATGTGGGGGAGGGCAGGACGGGGCGGGGCGGGTGCTAGGGGTGGGTATGGGTACGTTTTCACCTTCGTTCGATCATGGCAGCATGATTCACGGAGATTGGGGTGGAGAGTGGGGGTGGGGGGTAGGGGAGAGGGAGAGGGAGAGCACCTTATTGTGCCCACAGCCCCTCCCGGCTGACACTGCCTCCCACGGCATGGCTACGGCAGGGCAGGTGCCCCTTCCCCTTCCCACCCGACTCACTAGGGGGTGCGTCGGGAGGAGAGCATCCATCCAGAGAAGCGATGGCAGTGGCCTGCTGAAGGACGTTAAGTTGGCAGTTGGTGACCCCCCCCCCCTTCCATCCTGGCCGGACGGCCGAACGGTAAGTGTGGCCAAGGGGCAATATGCCCGGCGGTGGCGAAACAAAATTCAAGTCATGCCTGAAACTATCACATAAAAGTGATGTGTATTTTTTTGGAAACAATGCGATGCCAGTTCATCCAGTTCATTCACACAAAAGTAAAATATAACGTTGTGGCCGAATTGAGGTGATCCACTGCACATGCCCGAAGAGACGCATTTTTGGGCGAATTTCCTCCTATTTTTGTGAGAAAAGCGCCAAGAAACCAAACTTTGCCGAAACGCGCTGAATAGTGAAGACCCATCGAGCCGTGCATTTTGCTTCCTTTTGCATCACATAGCGCTGCACTGCTTTTTTTTAACCCCCTCATCACCCCAGAGACTCCGGCCAACGCACAGATAAAGACCTGTCCTGTTCTTCTGCACCTCTCTCTGAGACCTGCTCGGAAGCAGCAGACCCCTGGTGGAGGCCGCGTTGGTCACGGCACGTTTACCATTCGTCAAGGACCTGGGCAGGTCACGCCTCCTGAAGGATGTGAAGAACGGGGTCTCCCTTGTAACTTCTGGCCTCGGCCAGAGCCTCAAGGGGAGCCCTGATAACGGAGGGTGGAGATGATACGCATGACACGACGGACACAGGCTGGTCGCTAACTTTCTGAATTCCGAGATCCCGTGGGATGATGGTCAGTCGTGGGGGGGGGGGGGGTGTGGAAGTGGTGGCCATGCAGAAAATGTGGTTCGTACGCGATCGCGCCCACGATCCAGGCCTGTCGCTAACTTTTTCGATTTTAGAGATTACGCTCCTGTTTTGGGGGGGATCAGGGGTACATTGTGACTTAACTTTCCCGTCGGTGGACCACTAGGTGGGCACGGTGTGAGGCGCTGGGTTCCTTCCGCGGTTCCTCTCCCGCTCGCGCCATCCTCGGGTGCCGGAGGAAACCAAAAAATGGCTTTCGGTACCATGATTCGACGCTACCCCCGTATATGCCACGGCCGTCGAAGCGCAAGGGCTTGGTTACTATATACTAGCCGGGCACACGCTACATGGTCCACAGGGGGGTCTGGGGGGCAGAGCCCCCCAGCCGCCGGAGGCCACGGTCGTGAACATCTGTTCAATGTGGCGACAGATTCTGTGTGAGTTGGCTGGGTCCTCCTGAGGCTACTGGAGTGGTTGCATTCCCTGACCTGATGGGAATCGAATGACTTGAGTACGAGACATACGCCACAGGGGGGTCTGGGGGGCGGAGCCCCCCAGCCGCCGGAGGCCACGGTAGTGAGCATCTGTTTCTGCAAAACCATACTCTTTGACACTGGGAATGCTGGGTGAATGAGGTGGTAGTGTGTGTTTCATCCCATCATTCCACCATCGGTGGAATGATGGTGGAATGATGAAATATCTAGGGGGGGGACACCCAGAATGAGTGGAATGATGAATGATGGTTAGCGACCAGCCTGCGACGGACAACGGGGGGGGGAGGGGGGGGGGGAGGGTGAGTGTCTTCGCCAGAAGCGGTGCAGAAAAAAATGAAGATGGCATTTCTTTTGGTGCATTGCCCCCTATCTTTATCAGAAACCCGCCGGAAAAAAGGATTTGCCGAAGGTTGCCGACAAGCGAAGCCCCCCTGCCCCCCCCCCCCCCCCCCCAATGGCCACTCACAGGACAGGCATGTCGCTAAGCGTCGACCGTCGACCCAGTGATTTTGGGTTTCCCCCCCCATAAAAAAGCGTCGACCCAGCGTCGACCCAGTGGACTGGGTTGACGCTTGGTCGAGGCTTGGAGCGTCGACCTAGTGGAACTGGGTTGCCATTCAAGCCTGGACCAAGCGTCAACCCATTTATTACACTGGGTCGACGCTAACCTAGCGTTGGCCCGGTTACACTGGGTCGACGTCGAAGAGAGTATGGTTTTGCAGGAACAGATGCTCACTACCGTGGCCTCCGGCGGCTGGGGGGCTCCGCCCCCCAGACCCCCCTGTGGCGTATGTCTCGTACTCAAGTCATTCGATTCCCACCGGGTCAGGGAATCCACCCACTCCAGTAGCCTCAGGAGGACGCAGCCAACTCACACAGAATCTGTACGCCCACAGTGAACAGATGCTCACTACCGTGGCCTCCGGCGGCTGGGGGGCCCTGCCCCCCAGACCCCCCATCTCGCGTGCCCGTCTAGTAACCAAGTCCTTGCGCTTTGACGGCCGTGACATATCAGGGGGCAGCGTCGAAATCATGGTCCCGAAAGCCATTTTTTGGTTTCCTCCGGCACCCGACGGCGCGAGCGGGAGAGGAACCACGGAAGGAACCCAGCGCCTCACACCGTGCCCACCTCGTGGTCCACCGATGGGAAAATTTGGCAACAACACGAGCGCGCGCGAGAAAAATTGACCCCTAGTGTTTTCCCCCCTGATCCCCCCCCCCCCCAAAACAGGAGCGTCAACCCACCAAATCTCCAAAATCGAAAAGTTAGCGACAGGCCTGCTCACAGGATTCACAACTTACCGGGAGGGGTCGAGTGAGGGTAGGGCTGAAATACACCAGACAGAGGGGCTTTGACTCTGCACCATTTTGACGCCTCGATTTATTTTGGGTGCCCAGTGATGTGCACGTCAAAGAGAAAGGCCTCAGAGAGTTGTGCGATGCAATGGGGGGGGGGGGTAGGGGGGGTCAAATGCCACCCTTTTACGTGGACAAACACGATTTTTCAAAAAACCGGCGCAGAGGCCCCAAAGCCCCCGTAAACCCTCCAAACCCCCCCAGATCGGTCCGGAAACCCATCGAACCCCACTTTTCCACCATTCCGGGCACCTCAGGTGCCCGAATTGGGGTACCTAATTTTCGTGCCACCGTTTGGTACCACACAGTGTCACTGAGGGGGGGTTAGGAAAGGATACGCACCACAGACACCCACAATCATCTGCAGAGTGCTGTGAATACCGCACAAACACAAGAATGGGCCGCACGGTTGCTCGGAGTGCGAACGCCATCGCCGCGGCGAGGAAGTTCGTCGGCCAGCTGCCCGTGGAGCTGTGTGGGGCACGGTGGTGCGATTTGAACGCGCAGCGGGCGCGCATACTCAGGCGCACGCGCGGGGCCCCCACGAAGGAGGCCTTTTTAAAGGCCCTTTCGCGGATCGGTGCGCGGAAGACGCGGGTGCAGTGCGAAGGGAAACGAGAGTTCCGGTGGTGTGTGAACTGCGATCACACAGTTCGCCCGATGGCAAAGGGCGCGAGCGCGGGTGAGGGGCCAGTGGAGAATACAACCGATGAAGACAGCGACAGCGACAGCGACTGTGACAGTGGCAGTGTCAATCAAAGCGACAGCGACAGCGACAGCGACCCCGAGGACGCTACGACTCCGAAAACCTCGAGTCCGGGAGTGTACTCCGCAAGCGCGTATAGACGATTACACGCCAAATATAAGCGCTTGCGACAGCGGTGTCTTGTGACACCGACCTCCCTCTACAACAAGGAGGGGGGCTACAGCGCCGGTGTGGCAACGGCGCTGACAGTGCTGCGAGGGTGGGGGATCGGCGCGAAGAGCTGTGGCGAGGCTCTGAGCGACATCCTGGAGTGCATCCTTGGCACTCGTGGGAAGGGGCGCAACATCAGTGCGGCGACAGTCAAACGCACTGATGCGTGGGCAGGTCCAATGAGTACTGATCGGTTCCTGACGAAGCTTCGTGAAAAAGGAGGGCAGGTGCAGACGTGCATGGACACCTCGTCGGGTGCGCGCTCGCAGCAAGGGGTGAAGTACTCGCAGGTCTCGTTCTCTGCTGCAAGCCCTGAGACCGGCAGGGTGCTCCAAGTCGTGGCCGACAGCTCCGTCGGGGAGGGAAGCCGTGCCATCGACAAGGTGCCCCAGATCCAGCGTGTTCTGCTGGCGGCGACGGAGGCCGGCTTTCAAAAACCATCACTGTGTCTGACTGATCACGAATCAACGGCCAAAGCTGCCTGTGTCCTTGGAGGGTTGATACCTTCGGGGTGCTCGTCGCACAAGTGGAAGCACACCATTGAATCGGTTGATATCAACACCACCACCCAAGCTGCGATCGAGACGCTTCACACCGCTTGCTGTCCTAAAAGCACGAACGCCACCACATCGACGGGAATCAAGATGGTATCAACACTCTTCGCAACAAAAGGAGGCATTCCAAAGGGGTTTACGTTGGGAAGGCAGGTGGGAAACAAATATGGGTGGCTATGCCGTTCCTGCGCGGCAGTGCTCCACAACCGGGATGTATTGACCAAGGCTGTTGAGCGACGCGAGCTGTACATTCCGGGAAGCAACGCACTCAGTGTGCTGTTGTGTGACGACATTGTGCCAGAGTTGGTGGTTGCTGCGGTCTGCTTTGCCTGGTACAAGAGTACGTATGTACTGCTGAAAGGGTGCAAATTGCGTGGCGAGATGAATGTCACGGAAGCCCGCAAACTCTACCCGACCCTCCGAGGGTGGCTCGTGACTCTTTCGCGTGTGAAAAGCAAGTTTCCACAGTGGATATTTGAGACGGCAGGGCGCAACCCCCTTGGCATGCAGCAAGCCCAGGAGCACTTCGACTCTACATGCGCAAGCCGCCTTCGGGGATCAGTGGCACGCATGATCGAGACTTTTGATCGCTTTGTGGCTCATGACACGGATCTCCCGCCAGAGGCTGCCAAAGACCTTCCACACTCGAACGACTTCATTGAGGGAGCGCATGGTACAGTCGGCTTGCTGAGTGAGGATCTTCCCGGCTGCAACCCAGAGAGGATTGCGAGCATTGCGCAGCGAAAACACAACCGCAGGGCACTCTTTGAGATTGGGGTCCCGCTTGTGCCGAGCGAAGAGACGTACTCATCCTACAAGGAGAGGAAATTGAACTCAGATGAGGACGTTCACTTGAGGATACATCGCACCACAATGAAGCAGCAGCTGCGGACTGAGTACACCAAGCTCTCTGTGGCTGAACTGCGGGACAAAGCAGCTGAGCACGACCTGCCTGTGCGACAGGGAGGGAAGTACATAATCAAACCAAAGCTCATCGAAGACCTGATCGATGCCACCTACATGGCGCCTGATGACGAGTTCTAGCCCGTCAGAAATGTGGTATTAGTGCGTACCCTTTCCTAACCCCCCCCTCAGTGACACTGTGTGGTACCAAACGGTGGCACGAAAATTAGGTACCCCAATTCGGGCACCTGAGGTGCCCGGAATGGTGGAAAAGTGGGGTTCGATGGGTTTCCGGACCGATCTGGGGGGGTTTGGAGGGTTTACGGGGGCTTTGGGGCCTCTGCGCCAGTTTTTTGAAAAATCGTGTTTGTCACCCCCATTTGATACCCCCTAGGGGGGGGGGGGGGGCAGGGTGTCGGGAATGGCGACGGCGTCGACATTCGGAGGGCCAAATGTATGGCCGGGACACCGAGGGCGGAAGGCTGTCATCATAGGGGTTCTTGTTGTGAAGACTGCGAACACCCCGAATCCAGCAGATGCCCAAGTGATGAATTCTGGAGTGAACCAGCAGGCTTCGAACGGAGAACAGCAGGTGCCCCTGCTCCATCACTCCTACCTACTCAGGCTGCATGCAGCAACTACTGACGAGCGACAGATCGCATGTTGGCGCGGAATCATTAAAACCCTGTGCCTGGAATTTTGACCGAGTTAGATAAAATTTTCAGTGCAATCCTTCAGCACCTCCCCCCTAGATTTTTAGGTTTTCTTGACCCAATGGTCGAAATCTGCGACATAGTGGAAATCCCGGGGACATGTCGAATTCGAAAATTTTGGGTTAAAAAACCCCAGGGGGGACCCTTTAGTTTCACCCCCTGTTGGGGGGCCTGGTGGGCGTTCAGGTGAGCTGCGACCCTTGGTTCTGACAGAGTGCAGCAATGGTAATCAACCGTCGTGAACGTACTTTCGTGCCGGCATGGCTATCCATGGGCACCGTGGCATGTCGCCGCATCCGTTCCGATCACAAGTGCCAGAGGCAAATCAGGAGTCCTGGTCCAGTGCAGGCACCTGCGCTGCAGATACCCAAGGGACTGTTGTGCACAAAAATGCACACACAAGGACATCAACTGACCGAGGCAATGCAGCTCGCAGCCTATCGATTCGATTCGGGGCACAAGCCTCACGAGCTGGTCAGGCGATACCACGTTACTCTGCGTGGCGTATTCCGTGCAGCCGAAATGGCTTGGGCAGCAGTGCACAGGGGACCTTCTGCTGCACTGCGACAGGACAACCCAAGCACGTGCCGCGTACATCCAGAGGTGAAGTTGGATGAGGAAGATCAGTGGCTTCTGGGAGGAAGAGGGCGACCGCATCCACGTCGCGGATAACACACTCAGCACACGAGCGGGCGTTGCAAGAAATCCCCCATGTGTAAACAGGGGAAATCGGGCTTTTAGGGGATCCTGGTCAGGAATAAAAATTTCCACACATATTTTTCGACTTCCTGAGGCCAAAAACCGGTGTTCCTGGACCCAGATGTGACATCTGGATGACATAATAAAAATCCAGAGTGCCTTAGAGGCGCGCGGGACATTTTTTTGGGGTTCGTGACTGGGGACCCCCTATTTTGGGGGATTTCCCGTAGGTGGAAAATGTCGATTTTCCAATTTTAAATCACTCTGGGGGCACCTGCGGGGCCATATTTTGCATTTTCAGACAGGGGACATATACCCTACAAACCCGATTTTCGGGTTTTTTGACCATTTTATGCCTTGTGCGAAAACGTGATATTTTTTGGACAAAATTCCAGGCACAGGGTTTAAATAGGCAAGACACTACTAATCACGAGAAGGAATCAGTGAAAATATCGGCCGGGAGGGACGGGGGAGAACACAGCCCACACCGCCCCCGCCCCGAGCCTGCAATATGGGAACACCTGAAACGAACACTATTGCAAGAGCCGATCCAACGGCAGGCAGATAAGGTGGTGTGCCTTGGTGGAATAGGTGGGCAATCGCAGCGGGAAATCATTAAAATGGCATCGCACCACACCACATTCTGTTGATCTCTATATCCAAAAAGGCATAGCGGAAGGGGATTTATTTTCCTTCGTTTTGAGTGCTCTGCGTTCGAAGAACACCAACTGTTGTTGTCACCCTTCTCTCTTGTGATTCATCCGGGCTGCATTAGTTTCGTTGGAAGGCTGAAAGGTCTGTTCCACAGTAAAAAAAAGAATACCTGGGACCCCCCGTGTATAAGTCCCCCCCCCTTACCCCCGTGTTTAAGTCCCCCCCTGGGGGTCTGGCAGGGGGGGGGACTTAAACACAGGGGGACCTAAACACGGGGGTGAGCTGGTCTGGAGGGTCATCAGGTGGCCCCTAGGCCCTCCAGGTGCTGTCAGAGTCGAAAAGTGGGGTGCCAAAAGTCCATCCGGACCGGAATTACCCCCCTACGACAGCAGAGGAAGAGGTCTTCTTGGTCTCCACTGTGCCACCCCCGTGTTTAGGTCCGCCCCCCCCGTGTTTAAGTCCCCCCCGGCCGAAAATCGCCTCCAGGGGGGGGACTTAAACACGGGGGGTCCCAGGTACTCGAAATAACCCACAGGGCCGCGGGTCAAATTATATACACAAAAAGCCTTGACTCTGGAGTGCAGAAAGCATAGAGCCCAAACAAGGCAGGGTGTCACACTGGCACACTTGGTTGACAGAGCGAAGGCCCCCGAGCGAAGGGGCCACCTCTGCTCCTTTTTCCCAAAAAATCGTACTCCTTTCGCTATAATAAGAGAAACACCCTGCCAGCAACAGCAAAAAGGCAGATCCGGGCTACTTTTCGTTGAGCGCACACTCCTGTGTCAAAGGCTGTGTAAGCCCCTGTGAAGTGGCATGAAGGTGATCCTAATAAAGCTTCAGTCGTACGATTTCCTTCGTTACTTCACGACTTCGCTACGCTTCATCGCTCGTAACTGGTAACAAGAAATAAGAAAGGCTGGAGGCACCAGCAGCGTATAGAAGTGGGGCAAGGCACCGAAAACATGGGGTTGTTGATAAGAGAGGCATCAACGCTCCCTGTGTCAGGATGGATAGTATGGACATTATGTGGGGTTGTTGCACTGCATCCATGCCTGAAACATGGCACAAAAGCAATGCAGAAGCGGAAGAAGGGGGATAAGAGGAAGGCAAGGGTGTTGGCCCTCACAAGCTGTGGCAAGGATGTTCCATCCGAGCAAACAGGGTGCGACAGTAAAGAATAAAAATCCGAGGGGAATAGCAAAAAAAAACAACGGGGTCGCGACCATACCTGAATGTTGCCCGGTATGAGTATAAGGATTTTCAGAATTGCCAATATTTTTTTTTCGTGGTGGTTCAGGCCCAAATGGTCCGAACAAATTATGTTCAGGGACAGTGGGTGCTAATGAAAAACCGGTTTGCAAAACCGGTTTTTGCCAAAACCGGTTTTTCAAAAAAAAAAAACTATAAAAATTTTCGGGAAAATTCCACTTTTTTCCCGACTATGCCCACCCTGCTTAGAGGGTACACAGGTCACCTGGACACCAATAATGGCCCCACTACGAACCGCGATTGACCCAAAGAGTCCAAGAACGCGAAGGAGAAGGCCAGATGTTCGCTACCGTGGCCTCCGGCGGCTGGGGGGCTCCGCCCCCCAGACCCCCCGCTGTGCTGTGTGCCTGTAGAGTGAACATATGTACCGTTGGTGCACCATGGCAAGTGAGAAACGGCACAACACCAGGAGTACGACATGGTCGTGAGTGAAGACGGAGTACGTGCAGACTACCCCACCCCTGCACACAAGTCTGTACGACTTCCTCGTTGTCCACTGGCGATCGACATTGCCTCGCCGGCGCTGTTGGAGCACGAAGTCCGGGGATTCCCCTTCAGCCCCCCTGTCCAGCAGTGGTCTCTCAAGGGCGTGGCGTGCACCTTCTGGCACTCCTGACGTTGCCCTACAGTTCCTGAGACAGATCCATGGCTGGAGGCACGGCCGGGATGGTGTTGTAGCAAAGGACACCTGCTCTCCCAGCACCTCACACATCTCCAACAGGGTGTATGTGGGGTGCTGTGTGAGGTGTCCGTCGGCTATATGAAGCAACCAAAGTCGGGATGCGGGCAGGTACCCCGCTCACCCCATACATGGACAGGAAACGCCAAAACGGCGCCAAAAAACGAAAAACGGGAAAACCGGCAAAAACCGGCTTTTTTGCAGAATTTGGAAAGTCACCCACTATCCCTGATTATGTTTCCGGAGAGAAAAAAATACCATGGCGTGAGCCACGGATCCCAATGATGCAAATATACGCATTTTCGGGAGGAGGAAAAAATGAACCAAAAATGGGGCGGGCGGGGCCAGCCGGGGCCTGGACCTGTCCTCAGTGTCTGTCATTGAACATCTGGCTCTGAGGCAACGATCCAGCCCGCACTGACGAGCCTTGGCGCCCTCATCGAACCCTTGGGAGCAATTTACCCAAGTTCAGGAAGATGGGCTGTACCGCACAAGGAACAGATGTTCAGTACCGTGGCCTCCGGCGGCTGGGGGGCTCCGCCCCCCAGGCCCCCCTGTGACGTATGCCTGTCGACCAAGCCCTTTGGGATCACATCAGGTCATAGAATCCAGAGACCGCCCTCAGGAGGACGCACCCAACTCATCACAGAATCTGTACCGCACAAGGAACAGATGTTCGCTACCGTGGCCTCCGGCGGCTGGGGGGCTCCGCCCCCACCCCCCCGTGGACCTCTTTGCATTCTCTGGACCACCTCTGAGGGTGCACCACTCTCCTCTCCAGGGTCAAACTGCATGTTCCCACGCTTTCTCGTGTTTCTGTACGGGGTCTAATAAAAGATGGACTCATCGACAGAACACGTCCGGGGGCACCAGGGATTCCAATGTTCCGAAACATGCCGTTTTCGGGGTTTTTCGGGTCACCTGCGGTGCGCACCGCCCAAAAAATGGGGTGAAACAGGCCACGAAAACCAAGAAAAAACTGAGTATAAATACCGGTTTTTTGGCCGCTTTTGTCAGAATAAGCTTCAGGTATGGTCGCGACAAAAATCAACCCCTCTGTGCCTGGAGGCCAGGAGGTGACAGCCTTCGCATGAAGCTAGTGCCTCTCTCAGATGAACCGAGAAGACGCAGGGTTCCGTTGGATTGACACAGTGTGACAAGGCGTGGGGGGCCTGCGACATCTTGTGTTTGAGTGTCCCAAATAAGGTAGCAGGGGCAGCTCAAAGTTTGAACGTCGGTGGAACTCCATGGTGGTTTGCAGCTTGCAGTAAGTACGTGTGGATGTGTGTGTGTGTGTGGGTGTGGGTCGAGAGGAGAAAGAAATTCGCAGAATGATGGCCGTCGGGGCATGGCTTCCTGCCATCAAGGGTTTAGACACAACAGGAGGATCATCACGGCATCACTCACCGATAGGCGTCACCGACAGTGGCATAGTTGGTTTGGCTGGGACAGCCGTGTGAGTCAGCAGGGGCGGGGCTCTCGACAGGTCAGAACGGGTGAGGAACCCGAGCTTCATGTCTTCGGCTGCTGCCCGCTCCAACGCCTTCAGGTGGTGCGCTGCAAGCGGGCACGTCTCCGAAAGGTCCTCGAGGCATGACAGGGTGGTGCCGGTGCTGGTGCCCGACTTAGCGTCAATCGTGGTGCGGAAGAGCTGTGCCGCATCGCGCATGCCTTTGATGCCCGCTTCATTTGTAGCGTCACTCAGGACCCGTCCCGTGAGGTCTGTGCCCCACTCGTTCATCAAGGCCTGCAGCATCTCGGTGTTGAGGACGTAGACCTGCAGCTTCAGGGACAGGCGTGGGCAGAACCACACATCGCAGAGGAAGAGCGATCGTGACACGTGCTGTGCGTCGTGGCGCTCCAGTGCATCTCCGCCACTGGTGGCATCCGCATAGACAGCAAAGAATCGCGAATCCGATGCATACTCCGCAGCAGCCTCGGCAACAAGTAGAGGGGCACCAAGTGACGTGGTGTAGCGCTGTGTCGTAGTACCCACGTTGCCGTGCAGGAAGTCTCCGGTAGCGATGCCAAGGCGCATGACACTGCTCATACGGTTCTCGAGGTATTCCGCAAGGCGCAGTGCAGATGCCACATGCTGCTTGCACCGCTTCGATGCGTTCCAGGTCACCACAACCTGTGCGGCTGACACAGCTGCGACCTGTCCGTCCATCGAGAGAGCTGCCTCTGAGGCCGAGCGCACAAGCAGGTTGAAGTCGTCGAAGGTTGTGGAGGCCATGATGGTGTTGGACTCAAGCCTGCACACAGCGACAGTGCCACTGGTGCGCTGCAGAAACAGTTCCGTCTTCTTCATCAATCCGCCATGCTGTAACTCAAGGCTGCTTCCAGTTGAACTCTTATTCGTGTCCCTCGACTCGCGAGCATCAGGAACATCGACAGGCGCGCACTCCTTGCACAGATCGCTGTAGCGCTGGCGCAGGTAACCCAGGGTAATGAGGTAGAGCTCGTGACCATCGCCGAGGCCACGCAGCTCGTGCCTGCCGATGGGGTGCAGCAGCGGGTGGTGCGGCAGCCCAGCAAACGCTCCCTTCGACGCTTCGATGGCAGACACGACGGTCGGCGTGATGCACACAGTCCCGCCCCTCGCCTTCGCTTCCAGACGCGACGCCATGTTGATGGTGCTGCCACGGTAGTCGACACGCCCTGTGATCGGGTTCTCCTCCACAATCACATTCCCGCAGTTGATCCCGATCCGCACCACCAACCCCGCCTCGGGCAGGCGCAAGCGCTCAGGCCACGATGCCTGCTTGAAGCGGTGCTGGATCTCAAGCGCAACACGCACAGCAGACACCGTGTCCTGGAAGGTCAGCATGAAGGAGTCCCCAATCGTCTTCACCTCGTACCCGTCGTGCTGACGGTACACGTCCCGGATGATCTGGTTGTGCTGCTCCAGTGCTGTGTTCATGTCTGTGGCTGACCGCTTCCACAGCTGTGTGCTCCCCTGGATGTCGGTGAACATCACAGCCACGTCTCCCGTCGGGGGGGCCACACGGCGAGAGGTCGCCACTAGATCCGAATTGGAATTGGAGGAGTCGACAAGCACAGACTCAGGGACGTAGGCACGGTACTCCAGCAGGTTGGCAGCCATCTGCAGGAAGTTGGCCTGCATGTCACGCACCTCGTGGAAGGGTGATGTTGCCTTCACATTTGCCGACACCTTCTTCAGCTTCATCTGCGCCACGTTTGCCATCTCGTCCTGGATCACCATGATGGGGCGCAGCAAGAAGTGCGTCGAGACCGTGCTGATCACAACCAGAAACACTGCAAACCCTGCAATGAACAGCCACGACCAGAGACGCCGCTCCTCAATCTCCTCTGTCACCTCATCGCGCTCCACCTCTGCTTCCTGAGCCACGTCACGCGAGGTCAGCACCACCTCCGTCAGCACATGCTGTGCGTTGAGAGAGACTGTGAGCCACCAATCCAGCCCATACTTTGTGCTGTTCACACGAGTCACCGTGACGTAGTGCGGCTCCTCCAGGTGTGTGTCGTTGACAGTTCTCTTGAAGATCACATCTGCCTCACCGGCAAAGTCACCTGGCATCATTGGCCGTTGAATGTTGAGCAATCTCGTCCGTGTCGGTGTGTTGAACACGTCGCTGTAGCTTTGAGGAAGGGCATGTATCGCATGTGCCACCCCTCGTATCACAGGGTCATCAGCCTCGACATCGTACATCGGCACCTTCTGCATGACGGTTTTGTTGACATAAGGGCTGAACACCATCACTGGCTTCGTGATGTTACCCCGCGACACCCCCACAAGCAGGTCGAGTTGTGCGTTGTCCCTGATCTCCTCATCAGTATAAGCGCCGTGCTCTGTCAGCCGCCCCTCCAGCCACGACCCCCTGACACTAGCAAATATGCGTGTTTCCGCCCCTGTCGAAGCGGCTGTCGTGTCGGCGATGTTGGTCAGGAAGGTCTTGACTGTCTGCAGCGACACCTGCACCAGATGCAGCACACCCCCCGCCTGGGTACCAACAGGGTCCGACTCCAGTGCCGCCAGAGACGCCAGCACATTGCCAGAGAACGACTCCAGAGGCATCCACTTCCGCTCCTCCAGACCGAAGATCGCACGCGGGCCAAACACCAAGAGCTGGGTTGCCGTGGGTGCTGCAGGGTAAGCCATGGCCATGCCTGGTTCGATCTCCCCAGTGCGGGGCTGGATAGGCCCTGTATAAAGCGTCTTGTTGGGAAAGGTGTGCGCATTGAAGAAGCGGCCTTCTGCTGTAAAGCTGACTGCCAGGTAGATGTCATTCACCATAACGGTGATGCCAACCAGAGACACAGTGTCCGCTGTCTTGGATGTGACCACCTGGTGCCACAGGTCAGATGCAAGCGAATGGCACCACGTCCCTGTCTTGTTGCGATCGCCATGCAGCTCCGTGATGAGAATACGGAGCCTGTTCGACTCCTTGTAAGCATCTTCGAAGAACCCACGCACCGCTGTCTCTGTGGCACCCGAGGAGTAGAACAGCAGCTGCGAGACTGTGTCAGCAATGGAAGCCTGGGAGGTATTCAGGTACCGCTCGAGGCTGCGGTCGCTCTGGTCGCGTGTCTGTGACAGGGCGGAGTCGCATGTGTCCTGTGCGAACAGCCCCGTTGCGACACCCGTTGCAACAATCACGACGAGACACAGCCCTGCGATGGCACCACGCACCGACGCAATGTTGCGCAGGCAGGACCTTGCAACATCAGGCGACCCGCCTGCAGGATCCTCATCGTCAAACCCCACAACAGGGGACTTGCCTGAGGGCGGGCTTGCCATCCTGCACCGGCACACCCACAGGCAACACAGCGCACCTGATGGTTGGTGGGTGATGTCCAGTCTCAGTGAGTCAACCCTCCACGGGTTGTAATAAGTGTGTGTGTCTGTGTGCATTGCTCACTTTTTCAGGTGGACTAACCCTGCACGGATCCTAGCCACCGAGTGTATGTGTGTGGTTATCAAGTTTTCAGGCGGTGTCGCCCTGCACGGGCAGTAGCACCTCCCCTTCAGTATCGCACTCCCGAAGGATTCCCCAACACGACGTGACACCGGTTTCGACGCGTACTTTTCGTACCCCTCCCCCCGGCCGCGTCTCTTCAGCGAAGAACCGCGAGTGTATGTGTGTGTGAGGTTAGAGCCGGGGCCTTCAGGGTGTCCCGCCGTGACCAGACACCCCGTCTCTCCAAGGCATCAGAGCGGCATCACAGCGATTGAGGCAACAAGCCAGCCCTGTCACATGGGACAGGACTGTCACAAAGCTGTTCCCAAAATGTGAAATGACGCCCACAACAGATCGGACGCACATGGCCAAAGGGAGGGGGGGAAGGGAGGGGGAAGGGAGGGGGGGAGGGGGGCGAGACTCTCCGGAACAGCGTGCTGATCCTCCTGCTGTGTTTTCTTTTGTTCCAACGCAAGACAAAGTCCAGCGGCAGGCGCCATCACAATGTTTTGTGATGTCCCCCTCCCCCCCTCATCATGCTCAAATAATCACCTGGAACAGTACCTTTGGGAGGGAACTTCAGGGAGATAATGAAGTGCAATATCCTGTGGGGAAGGGACCTCGCTGCCGCTGCCACTCACATAAGAGGGCCAGCGTCTCTGCGAGAAGAGGAAGGAGATGGGCGGTTGGGTGGCATAATGGGCATCATTGTAAAGATTCTATCGGGGATGAGGGGAAGGGGGGTGGGGGGCACTTGGGGGGCACTTTGCTGTGAAGTGCAGAAGATTTCCACACCGACAGCTTGAGACGCAGAGCAAAGTCCCCCCCCACACCCCCCACACCACCACCCCCCGTGGTTTGAATTCTTGGTTCGGGGGTCCTCGCTACCAGCACCACAGCTCGTCAGTCGGTGAGGGCAGGGCAGGCCTCCCCTTACACTTTTAATCACTTTGTCACGCCGGGTAGCAAAGACCCCATGTGCCGTGGCATGAACAGTGTTCGCCACACGTGGGCGGCCTGAACGACGTCCTGTTTCAAGTCTCCCCAGGTGCGCATTCCCCCAGTGGTCCTCAGCTCCCGCAGGCGACAGAAGGTTCCATTCTTTGTGGCAGTAGGGTGGGTCAATTTTTCCATCACGGCCGAGTGCGTTCTGACTTTTGTGTAATTTAGTTTGTTCGGATTTGTTCTGGCAGTTTTGGGGGGAGGGGGGGAGGGTGCATTTTCCCGCTTCAGCTGCCCCCCCGCCTCCCGCGTTAAAATATCAAATATTGTGTGCAGAACCGCGCTGCCGCTGGGAGGTGTTTTTGACAAACTGTGATTTTGTCATGGCCATAAGTCACCCCACAGATGCAAATGGATTGTCGGGCCACCATCCGTGCTCTGCAACTGTTTTGATTAAACACAGCGTGATCAACAACACGTATCACTAACTGTGCATGCATGACACATCACTATAACATAGCGTTGATCTGAGACTGCATGAGTGCCCGCTATCATAACACTACAGACCAAATTCGGCAGACCAACTGCAATTGGGCAGACGGCAATAACAGGAATCATCGTGTTCAGATGGCAATAGCGTTCTGTGGGGCGGGTTGGGGGGTTGGGGTGGAGGGAAAGGGTGTGATTCAGTGAACAGGGTGTTCTGGAAAAGTACATCCGAAGAATGGAGTGCGGTGCAATACTGTATACTTCACACAAGAGGCTCCTCCAGGAGCAAGAACAACCTGTGTGTGTTATGTGTGTGTGTGTGTGTGCGTTTTTCCTGCATCACACCACCACCAGATAATTTTTGCGCCACAATAGATGACAGAGAAGTTCATCATTATCTTCCATCGGGAGCTGTGGGTGGTAGGTGATGCGGACAAAACCCATTGTTTAGTTCACTCATGCCTTCTGAATGCCTCAAGGGCCAGAGGGGAGATAACGGAAACTGGAGGGCACACATCTGGGAGCTCAAACCTGCGAAAGGTTGTTTTCTTTATTTTTGCACCACTCCAGTATCCCGATCTCACACAGCGGGACACAGACGAAAGAGATGGCTGTGTTGTGTCAGGCCGGTGGGAAAACAGAGCCAGCACGTTCGACATTTGTCCTGCCATTTCTTTCCTCGGTCAGGACACCGAAGAAGCGGGGTGGTTGATGCCTGCATCCCTTCCACCCGGGTTGCTCTGATTGGGTCCCTCTGCCTGAGGGAGTGTGGGTTTTCCTTTGGGAAACCCTTCGGAAAGATTCTTTTGCAGTCCCCGAGGGAGGGGTTGGGGTTGGGGTGGGGTGGGGTGGGGGGTGGGAGGCGGGGGAGTTTCAAGGCAATCTCACCAGTAGAAAAGAAAACAGCAGCACCAACGCCAGAGAAGGGTTTAGGGAGCTAAGAGCGACCAACAGTACAAACTCTCTCAGCAGGCAGCAGTATACTGCCCGTGGGTGAGAGGATGGTCAGGTTGAAGTGTCAGAGTGATCTCGCTGGGGGGGGTCCGGCGGAGAAAAAGAATCCGGGGTATGTTTGTGCACACGAGATCAGCAGTGTGTTGTGGCCCCTGTGAAGGGAGTTGCTGTGAATAAGTGTTTTTGTATTGTTCTCCCACAACACACTGCACGCCTGTACGCTCCCACCGACCCTTTCGCTGTGACAAGCAAATTTGTTTGCAGAAAAAAGGGTAGGGCACAGAGTGCACGTACTGCCGAAAACCGTACTCCTTTCGCTCTACGATGAGACACCCTGTCCAGCAACTGTGTGGACTACCCGTTGTTGGGTATCAAGGCTGTGTTGCAGCCCCATGAAATGTGAGGTGGCATGAGGTGTAAACCCTAAAGCTTCAGTCGTACGATTTTTAATAGGTGAATCCTACCCCACCCCGCCCTATACCACCCCCGATTCATGAAGCAAACGCCACCGAAAGATTCCCACCAGCGGAACTGACGGATCCCGCCGGGTTGCTCTTCGAGAGGCATCCCCTAATTTGTCCTGCTGGACCAAATCGTCGTCCGTCGTCGATACTTGCTTGTGCCTTACGAGAAAAATTTGCTCGGACATCTGATGAGGCATGCTTCGACGAACAGCACCTGGAGGCTGCCCATCAAACGCCCCAGCGCCCGACAAACCTCGCGTCGAGGGGCTGTTCATGACGACAGGTCTCCCTGTCTGGATTGTGAAAATACTGAGGCAGGGCCATGCCACATCCTGCCGGCCCCCTCCAAAAATATATCTCAGCATAAAGGAGGGCAGCGGCCCCTGCCGTCCCTGGCGAGATCACTGGGTGTCAGGGACAATGGGATCACAGTACAAAGGATGGGTACAGCTCGAAAATGAGCAGAAAGATCAAATGATAGAAGGGTTGGGTGGGTGGGTGGGGTGGGGTAATATAGGCTGATAAAAAAGTGGAAGGGATCTGCTCAAACACCCCGGCTGACCATGCTTTCTGGGCCTCCAGCCAAAAAAAAATGAAAAAGATAATCCCTACACACACACGGCGCCGGCTGGCCTGCAATGCGATCTCCACTGCCACACACAGCAATTGTATCTTTGTTATCGGCTGCACCAATCAGACTCTGATAATGCAAAACCGCCACGTACGCACACGCATGAACCTCGCTCGTCGCCAGGAGTGTCCTTCAATAGCCTCTTGCTGGGCTGAAGGGGCGACTGGGAAACAATTGGAATCAGGAGCCACACAGGTTCCAGAGTGTGAGAGAATTCTCGTCGGGGGTATTCACGAGTACCACGTGGAGGAGGAGGGGGGGGGGAGTTCAGCTTGTGTACACGGTGGACTCCCACACGTCAGGGTGCACCTTTTTGGGATATCGGAATAGCGGGGGTCATACCCCCGATCGTACCCCCGCTCGCGGGGGTCTGACCCCCCCCGCTGGGGGGACCCTTTTCGATTTTTTTCCGGGGGGGGTCTATTTTGGACGTTTGAGCCCGATTTCGAAGGAATTTTTGAGTTTTGAGCCTATTTTGGGCCCTAAAACGCGTTGAAACGGGTCCCGGAATTTCCGGAAAATGGCCGTTTTTTGGCCTTGGCGAAATTTCGCCCAAAATAATGACCCAAACTTTTCTGTGTCCAAAATCAGGTTCTGGTGGTCTGGAACTGTTCATTTTCGAAGGCAGTCGTGAGAAAATCGCGAGGTTTCACCCCCCGAAAGATCATATATTGTATATTATCGGCCAGATGCAGTTGCATCTGCATGCGGCCTGGCGTTCCTCAATATGGTTTGCCGAGCTGCTGCCACCCTTTGGACACTCCCAGTTCCCCCGACGGGGTCTGGGGCCCCTAAGAGACCTTCTTCCTCAGGGTTGCAGTGAGTGATACCCGGCCTTGCTCGCAACCTGCCTGCCACCACGGGCCTGGGGATGGAGTCCGTGAACCCCGAAAAGTTCGAGGAAATCCCCCTGGAACACCCGAATACCCGGACAATCCCACCCCCATGTGACCACACCAAGGGTTTGGAATTATTCGGGGGGTCGGCGGTCCGCAAAATGGCTCAAATAAAAAGGGGTTGTTTGGGAATGACGGGATTATTTGGGGGTGGAATTGTTCGGGGGGCCCTTTATTCAAACGCTATACCCCAACCGCAACCCCACCCCCTGCCTTCTGCCCCACCCCTGTGCAAGGTCATGTGCCCATTTTCAATTTCAGGTGACCCGATGATAGGGATGTACCCCGAGGGTCAACCTGCAGGGATCCACTTTTTGCTATGCCTGCATTGCCGCTGTTTGCGCTTCTCGCTCTTCAGGACAGGGAATCCTGCTCGCTGTACCCGGTGATCCCTGACGCAGCCAGGAAGTGGAGAGCCTTGGAACCCTGGTTGAGGCCTGTAACACCCGGCCTTCCTGCCACTTGTGGCATTGTGGAGTGGAGGTGGTTATGGAGAAGGTTCTCTCTCCGTCCGGTCGAGCACAACCGTCCTCTCCAGCCAGGGGTCATCTACTTTCCAAACAAGGGCCAGGAACATGCTCAAACAAACCAATTGATCAGAAAATCTGGCTTGCCGTGGAATCATTGAGCATTGGGGAGTGGTTTGCCCCCTTGCTGCGTATGACATGTCCATTTTTGACGATTTTTGGGCAGAATTTGGTGCGTGGGACCTTTCGATTTTCATGATTTTTTTCGGAATTTCGTGGGGACCGGTACCCCATTTGAGGGCCAAAAATCTCATTTCCGAGGCCTGGGAATGGTCGCAGTGGCCTCAGATGTCCAAAAACGTTCAATTGACCTCTCCTCGAAAAAAAAATCGAAAGGTCCCCCCTACTGGCACCCCGGATTAGGACATGTCTCTGGGGGTGTCCGGGGGGCATTTTTGGCCCATTTTTGGCTGGGGAAAATGGGCCATTTTTCACGGTTTTTTCGGTTTTTTGTCCGGACCGGCACCGCATTTGAGGGGCAAAAATCTGATTTCCGAGGCCCGGGAATGGTCGCAGTGGCTTCATTTGGCCAAAAACGTTCAATTTACCCTTCCCCAAAAAAAAATTCGAAAGGGTCCCCCTACAAATCGCCGGTCTTAGGAAATTTTTTTTTGGGCACCCAGCATGGATGTATTCAGACCTTAATAACATACATCGGGCGTTATTGCGTTACCAGTAACGGTAATACCGTTATTTTTTCGGTAAAATAACTTACCGTTAATAACGTTCCAGAACGGCCGAATAACGTTATCCGAAAATCGGTAACGTTATTTTTCCGCGTTATACCGTTATCGATAACGGTAATACCGTTATTACCGTTATCAGGAACGGTAATAACGTTATCGGTAACGTTATTACCGTTATTACCGTTATCGGTAACGGTAATACCGTTATCAGTAACGGTAATAACGTTATCGGTAACGTTATTACCGTTATTACCGGTAATACCGCGTTATTTTCGGTATTTTTGGGCAACTTCTATAGGGGGACCCTTTTCGAAATTTTTTTTCGGGGTGGCCAGAATGGGCTGTTTTAGGCTATTTGAGGCCATTTTCGAGCAAATTTTTGGGTTTAGAGCCACGCAAAGGGTCTAAAATGGGCATGCCAATCTCAAAAAATGCTCAAAATTCCGAGAGATTTCAGATTTTTCGAATTTTTTGACCGAGAAAATTCTGACCCCAAAATGTGGTCCTTGTGGTCTGGAACTGTCCGTTGTCGAAGGAATTGGTGAAAAAATCGTGATTTTTGGCCTCTGGATCACCCATGCCGTCCCAAAAATCAAGCAAAAGAGGTTTGGTAGGTGCATTTTTGGGTGAACATGAGCCATTGTGCCAACCTGCTTGATTTCACCCGAAAATTGGAATCCGTTGAATATGGTTTCTGATGAAAATGTGAAAATTTTCGACCTTCTTCGCAGTTTTTGCCACTTCCTTGCCCCATCTTTCCCACCCAAAATCGAAGTACCGTGAATGGTGTTGTTGAAAGGTCCAAATTGCGTTGGTTGTGCGTAGTTCTGCCGAAATCGTGCACACGTTGTGCATAGTGCATGTGTAACGCCATTTGCGACCAAAATGTAAATTTCCTGCACCCGAGCGTTGACGCTTCCACACACCCTTACAAACCCACTTGCCTGATGAAGGGGGTGGTGTGTAGAGCACGTTTGGCAGGGCTGAATGACACTTTCCGCGCGAAGGTCGTGTGCGTAATTAAAAAACGGTCCGAGGGCCGGAGGCCCGAGGCCTTTTTTTACCTGCACGAGGGTGCAATTGAGGCCGATACGGGGTGCAGATGATGGTTTCTTGCACAACCCAGTCATGTTTTGCACATCACGACGAACTCGGAAATTCCTCATATTTGCACTCCAGGTCTCATATTTGCACTGGTGCAAATATGGGACCTGGAGTGCGTGCAAATAATGACTGGGGGGTGCAAGAAAGTTCAAATTGTGTAGTTCCTGCGTACTTCGTGCGTAGCCCGAGCGTACTTTGGGTAGTTCGTGCGTATATTGTGCGAAGCGTCTTTGACAGCACCAGTAACGGACTTTTGGAACGTAACTATTTTAGAACGGACCGGGAAAAAATGGGCACGTCGCTACTTCGCGCTACTTCGTCGCTCGTAACGAGTAAAAATATCAGGTGGTTTATACACCGCCAATGTGAGGTGTGCGGGTGTATTCCTGAAGGATTCACTTTTGCGTCCACACTGAGTGATTTTGGAGTGATTTTCACTCCAAATTTCACTCCAGGAACATTGGATGCTGCAAGGTTGCAGGGGTTTCTGCAGTATTTGCCTTGAAAAAGCCAAAAAACATGATTTTTTCACGAAACTCGACATGTCCGTGCGTTATTATCCAAAAAATGGTCCCAGGGGGGTATTCTGGAGCCATCTCCACCAAAAACTACACCATCCGCCCGCAAAATTGTCCGAATAACGCAAGTTTTCATGAAAATAACGGAAAAATAACGCGTTATTTTAGGAGAAAACGTTTTCCAATTTTTTGACATCACGGAGTGGCCCCCTGGAGTGATATTTTACCCAAGAAAATTCTTTTAGGGGGGGTAGGGACCCGAGTTTCGGGTCAGATTCACCGGGAAATGCTGCCTTTTTTGGGGTCAAAAAATAACGCAAAAATAACGTTATTACCGTTACTGGTAACGGAATAACGCCCAATGTATGTAATAAGAGAGGAAGAATTTTCGCCAAATCTACCTCCTCCTCCTCTTAGATTAAGACCTTAGGCCCAAAAAACACGCAACCTCTGAATCCCCTGAATTAAGACCTTAAACCTCTGAGTGTAACCTCTTTAAGGTCTTACACTCAGAGGTTAAGACCTTCATTCAATCTTCAGCAATAGTACGTTGACCCCTGCGTCGTAATTAAGGTCTTAGAATAAGAGGTTAAATGCAGGAACCTCTGAATAAGGTCTGAATATATCCATGACCCAGATTTCAAAAATTTTCAAACTATTTTCTGGACCAAAAATCAAACTATTGAAGTATCCGTCAGGTGGATCACCGGGTGGGGAGAGAACCGGTGTGAGGCACTTGGGTGCGACCAGGTGGGCAGGGAACCTGGGGGCGGGGGGCCTCAAATCCCTCTCACTCTCGCTTCTCTCTGCTGCTCTCTAGGACAAACAAACCGCGCACTGGCCGGGGTTGAGCTGCAGGTGACTCAGTGCTGGCGGGACAAAAACAGGGCCGGACCGGGGAGATCTAGCATTCACAGGGCCCTGAGGTCGGGGAGTAATCAACAAATGCCCAGGCCCCGGCAAGCCGGGGCGTCAGTACTTCACACGTCACGTACCCTGGGCGGGCGCTCAACACTGGAGGGGAGAGGGGGGAACTGGGGAACGCGTGGGGGAGTGCGGTTGCTCCGCTCTACGCCGCGCTGCGCATTCTCGAATGAGAATAGATCTTCGTCTTCGGCGCGCGGGTCCATCGACATCTCGGTGGGGGTGGTTGGGGTGGTGGACGCGTGTGCCATGCGGCAGTCGGAAGGGGCTGGGTCGTTGTTGTTGAAGCCGCCATTCGCAACTGCCTGCGCCTGCTGTCCACCCGTGGTCGGTGTCTGAGGCTCCTCGTCCACAGACATCCGGGCGCACATCCGGCTGCGGGCCTCGGCGCGTACCTTCTTCGCCTGCTTCAGAGACTGCTCCCGACGAGCCGCGGCAGCGGATGCGAGGAAGGGTGGTTTGGTGTCCCGGGGGTCCTGCGGCGGCGCTTGGGTTGGCTGACGGGGCAAGGGCCCAGGGAGGGGCCGCGGCATCGGCACTGGCGGCACCGGGGCGGCAGAGGGGGCTGGGGCTGTGTTGTATGAGCCACCACTCTGCTGGGCACCACCTGGCTGCGCGGCAGAGGGGGCTGGGGCTGTGTTGTGTGAGCCACCACTCTGCTGAGCACCACCTGGCGCCAAGTTGTTGTGGGCGGGAGGGCCACCCGCGTCGTGGGAGGCCGCCGCCGCCGCAGGGGGCTGCCCACCCGCTGCCTGGGGGGCATCCGCGTGGCGCTGGGGGCCGCCGCCGCGCGCTGGGCAGGTCCTCGAGGATGCCGCGCACTCACTGCAGACGCGGCGCCAGCACGACGAGCAATGCCAGTGCTCTGCGCGAGTGGCCGCCGTCTTACCGCAGGGCCCAGCACACGTGTAGTCTTCTGTGGTGCAGCGGGTCCCGTCGACGACGACCTGCAGGTCACCCGCCCCGGTCGAGCAGGTTGAGGCAGAGGTGGAGGCTGGGGTGGCTGGTAGCGCGAGAAGGTAGTCCCGCACGGCTGCCGGGATGAGCAGGGGCTCATAGTGCCCCTCCTCGTTCCGGGGGTGTCCGTCGGCTCCTAGGTGTCTGACGTGCAGCAACGCCACCGCCCCCCGGAACAGCGCCCCTCCCGCGGGGAGGAACACCTGTGGAAAGGCGCTGTCAGAGAGGACCAGCACCACCAGCTGGAGGACCCGAACTATTGAGGTCCTGGCCGGACATGTCCGGGGGGGGGGGGGGGGTCAAAATTGGATTTCCCGAATTTCCGGGTACGGACATGTCCGCCCGGACATCCGGACACCAGAAAATGTCCGCCCTGTCCGGGGCGGACATTTCTGGATGTCCGGATGTCCGGGCGGGAAATTCGGGAAATGTCCGGGGGGGGGGGGGGGGGGGCATAGTGTCATAACGGCCGTCATGGAGGGAGTGGATTTTCTGAGAATTCACTACCTCAGTTCCCGCTACCGAAATATAAAAACGGCCGTTTTCATGTTTTGTTGGCGAAAAAACGGCCGTTTTTTTCCCCCTCCTATTTTCCTTTAGAGATTCGCCTCCTGTACCGAGCTGAGGAAACACACTTGACAACTCCCTGTTGCCTGCACATGACATTGGGCACTGCGATTCTCTGTCGACTGTACAAAGAAAAATGACTTCCGCCCTGCCTGTCGCTCGACAAGCAGCAGACACCCGAGAGCAGAGAGGAGTGTAGCAGCCCGGTTCGCCCCCGGGTTGTCCCAGAAATCCAGCACACCCTCGGAACGTGGTGGCCTAGTCGTAGATCACTCAGGCCCCGCTCGTGACCTCCCCGAAACAGAGGGGAGGTGGCACCGGGGTTCTGACACCCCTACGACTCATGCGGCCGTACGCGCTCGGGCACAGACGGCGGACCGCAAACCAGAAGGACTTCCCTGATTCCGTGCCGTCCCACCGTCTGCGCATGCGGTCGCCAGCCCAGGCCAGCTCCCCTGCCAGGGGCACTGGGGGGTCGTACTTCCCCACCTCAGACACTTTCTCGATGACATTCTCAATGTCGGTGTACACTGCGTCGACAGGGGCACGCCGTTGGCACACCCAGCTGCGCATCGCAGTACTTCTGGAGCAGCGATGCGAGGGGTGCCGTCAGGCGGACGGCGGCCTGCAGGTGGGACTCGAGCCCAGCGATTTCGTGGGCATCTCTGCCAACCGCAGAAGCGACGCACACGTAGCAGGGCCGCTGTCCTGCAGCGGGCCCGGAAGATTGTATAAATGCCCGGGGACGTGGTGCAAGGTGCAGATCCACTCAAGCGGTGCAGGTAGTGTGTGTCGGAGAGAAGCGGGATCGCACGGCCGGTGGTGCCGTCTTGCTCGCCTGCTTCTCCCTCTCAGCTGCGTCAGAGATGTGGCACAGCACATCCTTCAGCGCCAGTGCGGTCGTGAACCCATCCAGCTGGTGCTGCATATTGCCCGGGATGATCGCCCGTGCCTTCGGGAATAAATCAGCGAAGGCGGTGTCCTTCTCAGCCGGGGTGCTGTCGCCGAGATCAAGGGAAAACTCTGTCGGAAGAGCCCTGATGCCAGTGAGCGACACCCACCTCTGCCTGCACGGTCATCCACGACACACGTGCCTAGATTGGCCGCAACCATGTTCAGCCCCTCCTCGGGACACACTTCTTGACAGCATCATGCACCATGCCAGCCGGTGATCCGGTGAACAACGCACCCCGGGCGATCCGAAGTTGCAAGCCTGCCACTGAGGGTATCGCACTCCGACAGCGCCAGCTGTTTCCCTGGCTCTGCACTTTCAACGCTGCGTTCTTCTTCTTCTTGATATGGCGCGGTCCGTCAAAGTGGTCCACGAAGTCTGAACTCTTCGCATCATACTTGAAGGCGCGCTCACAATGCTTGCTGCAGGGTATCCCTTGCAGTGGGGAGGCACTCCTGGTGGTGGGATCTCGCCTGCTGACCCACGCCCCATACAAAATTCCCAGGTAAAAAAAACGGCCGTTTTTTAAAATGCTGAAAATCAGCGGCCGTTTTTGCAAGTCCACAAAATACAAGGGGTTTTTTAAAACGGCCGCTATGCAACCATGGGGGGGGGTCAAAATTGGACCCGGACATCCGGACACCCGGATTTCCGGGTCCGGGCATGTCCGCCCTGTCCGCCCTGAAACCGCCTAAGGGGCCGGGGGAAATCCAGGAAATTCGGGAAATCCAGGAATATGAAGAATCCTCCTAAACCCCCCCCACGTATATTATTTACCTCATCTATTATTTACATTTCGCCTATTATTTACGAATTCGCCTATTATTTACGAATTCGTATTATTTACATCGCCTTTATTTTTTTCTGGGGGGAGGGGAGTGACCCGTTGGTGGACCACCAGAGGGGTCGACTCAGCCCCACTGTCCCACCTCCTCCACCTCCGAGTCGGTCTCCACGAGAACGGCTTCGTCTTCGAAGCGCTGGAGATGGACCTCGGCTGAGACCGCCGCCTTCAGCGCTTCCGTTGTGAGTGTGCTGGCGACTGGCATGAGGGTGGCGAGTCGGGTGATGTGCGGGTCAGAACACTGCATACACGTAGTCCCAGAGTGTGTTCGCTGTGTGGGGGTATGCGGGCACTTCGGTGCCCTCAAGGAGACAGGCGTCCTTGCCCTGTTCCAGTATGCACAGTTGGGATGGAGTCTCTCCATACACACCACCGGTGTAGGCGTGGCTCTGCCACGGGGATGGAGAGGTCCACGGCTTCCGGGTGGTTCAGAGCTCTGGCACATCTGGGCAATGCCAGACTCACACAAGCAAAGCGACATGCGCTTACCTATGGGCTTGTGTGGGTGTCCTCTCCTCTGATTCTGTGCAAAAAACGGGCTGTTCGTAAATAATGGGTGATCTTATTTACAAATCGCCTATAATTTACGAAGAAATGAAAATCACCTATTATTTACGTTTTCGCCTATTATTTACCAAATAAATACGTAAATTATATACGCGGGGGGGGTTTAGGACTTTTAGTTGGATGGACCATGGTCACCGTGAACTCAGATGTCACGAAACATGCCACCCTGCCCACTCCACATGTCCGTTCCCGCGTTTTAAAAATAGCAAACCACTTTTTTCATACTACCCCAGCAGAGTACCAATGGAGACCCCCTATGTAACGTAGGCAAGCAGGGAACAATTCCAATCGGGGGGAGGGGGGGGGGGGGGGGTTAGCGCAAGCGGGGTGACAGTAAAAACATTAAAGATAAATCTTTACAGGGGGGGTCAAATAAACGTACTTAGTACTACTATTCGGCGAACGCGCGGGCCTAAATCGACCTGTGGTGATGGAGCACGCCCGCGCGATGTCGCGGGATGTCGCTGGGTGCGCCTGCCGCACAGGCTGCTTCGCCCCCTTGCGAAGCAAGCTGCGGGAGAAGTCCGCGAGCACCTGTTTGTCGTGGGGAATGGCCGCCCGTTTGAGCCACCCCCGGATCAGCACGGTGTATTGCAGGGCGGAGGCTGGGGTCACCTTGCCCTTTAGCAGGAGGCGGGACACCCAGAGTACGCTGGCCTGGGCGGGGGGGAGGGTCACGCCCGTCGCACTGTTCCAATGCTCCTGGAACTGCTGCAGGCGGCGCACCACACTGGCCTGTTGGGACCACGTGGTGTCTGCGAGAGACCCCCGGATCCACCCCCTCCCCGCCTCCAGCACTTCCAGGACCTCCGAGTCCGTGAGTGGTGGCTCCTGCTGTGGGGGACGCCCCCGACGGGGCTGCCCGGTGCCCTCCTGGATGAAAGAGTATGGGCTCAGCGAAAACGCCTCGGCTTGTCCCCGGAAAGCCTGTGCTTGCGCCCCCCCCTCTTGGAGGGCTCGCGTGGGGTGTTCGGCCGGCCCCCCTGGTCGGGGTTCTCCCGCTTCCGCCGCCACCCTGAGGCCCTGTCGGCGCGCTTTGACGCGCTCCTCAGGTAGTGCGGGGTGTGCTGGGTCCCGAAGAGTTCGGCGGAGAGTGCGGCGGCTCCGGTTGCGTCGCCCGCCTGCAGCCGATCCAGCACCATGCACCGCCCGATGGTGCTCCGACCGATCTCCACCAGAGCTCGGTCGGCGGCGCTTCCGCTCGGGCCGACCGCGGCAGCGATCGCGTGCAGCGTGCGCAGGTGGGCCGCGGCTTCGTGTCCTGCGGCCCCCGCGTCCGCCCTCAGGGGGGCAAATCTCGCGTGGAGGTCCGTCATGATGCCGGGCCGGAGGTCGTCCGGCACGTTCCCCCAGGTTGCGGGGTCCAGCGGGTCCCGGCCCGCAAAAGGGGCAGCAGACGAGCTGTCGGTGCTCGAGTCCGCGGATCGGGATCGCGCGCGGCGGTGGCGCGGGGGAAAATCCACCCGGTGGTAGTCGCTGTCAGAGGCAAACCCGGCACCGTCTGCCGTGGGCAGGTGTCGCGCGCATGGCTGTGCAGGGGGACCCGCGCCGTCTGCCGTAGAAGGCAGGAAACGCGTGGTACCATCCCTGATCATCCGGGCGTCAGCCGCTGTGCGTCGGGAACGCGATACAGAGGGTCCCGCGCCGTCCGCTGCAAAACACGGGAAACGCGTGGCACCCCCCGCCAGCTGCGCGCCGTCTGCTGTGTGCAGGGAACGCGACTCGGGCAGTCCCGCGCCGTCCGCCGCAGAGGGCGGGAAACGCGTGGCACCCCCTGCCGGCTGCGCGCCGTCTGCTGTGTGCAGGGAACGCGAAACAGGAGGGCCCGCGCCATCCGCCGCGAAGGGCAGGGAACGCGCGGCACTCCGCTCCTGGTCCGTCTCGCCCGCGCCGTCCGCCGCCGTGGGCAGGGAACGCGTGGCATCCTCCGCTGGGCGCGCGCCGTCTGCAGTCGGCAGGGAACGCTGCGCCTCCAACCCCTCCAGGCGCTCCATCAGCCGGCGGAATTCGTCCCGGGATACGGGTGCCGCCTCGGCTTTTCCGTCGTCAGACGGGAGCGATTCCTGCTTGTTCTGGGGTGTGGTGGTCGCGGGGGACTTCGCCTTTCCCTTTTTGTCCTTGGCCATTTTCGGATTGTGTGTGGTTTTTCGTTGATCGCACGACACACACAGAAAATTTTGCCTGCGGAAGTGTTGGTGTGTGATTGGCAGGCGCATAAGACTGTGTGTGACGGCAAGCACCTAGCACTTCCCCTATCGCTGCATTTCCGCCTGACAAGTACCTTGTTGGAAGAAAAATTAATAAATAGTTTGCGAGCGAATAGACGTACTAAGTACGTCTATTCAACTTTTCCTAAAAACGCTGTTTGCAGGGGCTCTGCGGGGCTGTTTGGTCCACCAGGGGCGCGCTGGCCACTGCTGTCGTCCGTCTCTCACTTCTTCTGCCTTCCGGTCGAGTATCCGCTCTGTTCTCGTCCTACCACTCGCCCCTCATTTGGTTTCGTACCGTTTTGATTTGTATTGCCCCCCCCCCCCTGGTTGACATTCTTGTTGAGTTAGTGAAAGCATACACAGTTCATCAGAGCTGTCAGCTTCACTGTCGGTGGTTGGTTGGTGCGTTGATGCTTAAAAAAAGATGTGAAAAAGACAAGCCACAACCAGCACGCCCCAACTTACTTCTTCTTCAAGTTCTTGGGCTTGCTGGGGCAAGTCTGCATGTTGTGCCCAGGCTTCCTACACCCTTTGCAGAGCCTGCGGTGTTTGTTGGGAGTCTGGGTGGTCGGGGACGCTGCGCGCTTCTTTTCGGAGGACTGGGAGGACTGGGAAGGCTGTGTCTGTGTGAGAGAGTTCACACGAACCGGCTTCGCCCATGCCAAGATGCTTGACTGTTGGGTTGGCTGAGACACAACTTTCTTTTGGGTGGACTGCTTCTCTGTGCTCTCTTTTGCCTTCCCGTCCAACCCAGGTTCAAGGTCCGCACCACCAGCCTCAGGGGATGTTTCTGTGCTTGGTGCGAAGGTGAGGTCCGGACAAAGGGAGCTCTTCACGAACCCGTCCTCCTCACCCGACACCTTCAGCACGTACCCCATATCCCGCAAGCGCTCGGCTACCAGCGTGCCCTGGCCCGGGCCAGTTGGTTGAAGGAAGGCCGGGGAGCGCATGGCGGTGGCCCATCCTCGAATATCTTGAACAGGAGGCATTCCATCAGCAGGAGGCACATGAAAGCATCGGACGTCATCATTATGTCGGACACCAGCCGAAGCTATTGGCTCTGTTGGTGGATGGTGAAATCTGGGCAGTTGGATTGCGGGTTTGCGGGCGTGTGTTGATCAGTGCTGCACAACAGGAGAGAATGTCAAACAACGTCAGGGAAGGGGGCTGCGGGGGGTGGGGGGTGGGCTCAGCTGGTCCTCGAAGGCTACATCTATGGTGAGGTGTGTCTGGGGCCATCCGTCCACATCTTCTCGTTGGTGGTAGGGACTGCGGACGCCGTAGATGAGGAGTCGTTTAATGCGCGCCGCTCTTCAGCAGTGATTTTGACGCCTCTGGACCCCAGGAGTTTGCGGGTTTCCGGGTTTGCGGTCTTCAGCAGTGGTTCTGATGCCTCTGGACCGCAGGAGTTTGCGGGTTCGCTGGTTTCCCGTCCGTATGTGTCTGAGGGGGGATGCCCCGATTCCCTTCGTCACGACATATCTTTGAGCGTACGTCACTTCCCCCCTCTACGGACCCCGTGCACCCTGGTTCCCCTAAGTGGCACCAATAGACCCCGTTGTCCCCATTCCTTGCCCCAAAGTTTGCAGATTTGTGTGTCTCCAAAAAGAAAATCTCAAAAAAAACGAAAAATTTCCCCAAAAAAAAGGGTGAAAAGTAAGTACTACTATTCAACGGCCCAACGTGCCCCAGAGCCCCAAAAAAATAAGTACTACTATTCGGCTAAGTACTACTATTCAACTAAGTACGTTTATTTGACCCCCCCCTGTAATGAATTTTTTGTGAAGGTCATTAAAGATTTCCCCCCCCCCTGTACCCGGCCCCAAATAGGGGGTGGGTGGGTAGGGTACCCCCCCCCCCCCTCCGGGCGCTGGGCCACCCTCACGACGACCGACAAGAATTAGTTCGAGGTCTGAGGGGGGTACCCTACCCACCCCCCCCTGTACCCCCAAATAGGGGGTGGGTGGGTAGGGTACCCACCCCCCCCCTCCGAGCGCTGGGCCACCCTCACGACGACCGACAAGAATTAGTTCGAGGTCTGGGGGGGGGGGGGGGGGGGTTCACCATCACATAAGGAGAGCGATGATTCAGCAAGAACGAAGGAGCGGAGTAGGAGAGGGGATCACTTTAGGAGGCGGTATGAATCAGAGGGCAACAATGGATGGGGTGAGGAGGGAAGTTGTCTGCAGTAAAACTGTCGATACGTACGGGGGACCCGTGAGGAAACCGCCACCGAAGCCGGACTGCTGGATGGTGGTGAGTGTCCTCAGAGGTTCCCTTCCAACCTTGCTGGCAGCACTGCTAGCAAGTGGTAAACCACACAAAAATGGTAAGAGAGGGCAGCCTGCCCACCCAAAGTCAGTCTCCTCACCCGCGATACTTCCTCAGATCTAGCCTCCTAGTGACCCAAGACGCACCAAAGGTGCTTCAACTAGTTGACTAACAAAGAGAGAGAGAGACGACGACGAAGCGAAAGGAAACTAGAAACAGGAGAGGTGGGGGTAGTGAAATCGAATTTGAAGGGAGCACAAGAATGATCACCCTTCACTCAGGAGAGGTGGGGGGGGGGGGGGATGGTGTATATTACCGTAAACAGAATAAATCTGAACCGTAAAAAAGGTCCAATCCACCTCCAGACCCCCCCCGAGGTCCAGAATTTGTCCGGTCCAGACCAGTTTGGGGGACTTGGCGATACATGGCGATTTCTCACACGGTGGACCCCCACCCCCTGGAGCGGGGGTCTGGGGCGGGGTCAGAGCGACCCCCGCTATTGGGGGTCTGGACCCCCGATATCGGGAGTCTGCACTGCCTATTATTGGTACCCATACGACCCCCGATAGTGGGGTTCAGACCCCCACTCGTGGGGGTCCAGATCAGTCAAGGGGCCGAAGGGGAAGGGGGTCCAGATCAGTCAAGGGGCTGGGGAAGTCCCGTTCACGCTTGTGAACGCTTCCCGCGGGAGCAGAAACCCGGTGACCTTGGGGGGAACAGCAAACCACTCTGGACCGGAAAAAAGGTCCAATCGGTTTGGACCCCCGGGGTCCAGAATTTTTACGGTCCAGCATTATTACGTCCAGGACTTCTTACGGTCCAGATTTATTCTGTTTACGGTATATATATCGAGGGTATGTGGGGGAGGGGGGAATGGAGTAGGAAACGACAAAAGTTAAACAATCCATGTGCTCGGAGGATTTGACACCCTTCGTACGAACGAGTTACGAAGGGGTGATGGAAGAAAGAGAGAGAAGGAGTGCGCGAGAGAGGGGCAGTGAGGAATTCCCACCGAGTAAGGGTGGAGGGAGGACAGCATCACAAGGTCCTTCCCGGTAATTGTCATCACGCTGTGCCCGTCTCTCGGCCTCCCGCCCTGTCACACACACGTTTTCACACTTTTCTGCTTCACAGTTTGGGTACGCAAACCGGCATCCTCGCTGTGTCTCTGTGAGTTCACAGCATTGAAGCAAACCAAATCTGCATCTACCCCTACACACGCATTTTTTCTTGGAGCTCCGAAGCTGTGCCGCAGATCATAAAGACATCAGGTCATCTGTTTCCAGAATACTGACGCGATATTCTCGCAAAAACGGGAAGGGGGGGGTGGGGGATTTTAAGGCCTCTGACAACCTGGGTATTCACAGGATGGAAATTCCTACAGTTGCCACGGGGGAGGGGGGGGGGAGACAAAGGGTATGATTATCGAGAGTGAAAAAAAGGTAAGGCAAGCCTCACCGAACACTCATTTGCCAAAACGGGGTGGGGTGGGGTCAGGCCTGGGCGGGGAACGAGCCCTTTTTCCAGGTTTTTTGGGTCGGGGAACCAGGTTTTTTCTAAAAAATTTTACAAGGGATTTTTTGCTCGCCCCCCCACAGTTTCCAGGCGCGTGCCCGTCAGGCGGGACTTTTTCTCTGATTTCTCTCCGCGTCATCATTGACAGCTCTCGAGTGATGCCCAGAGATGCTTGCGGCAGAGAGTGCCCCTCATGCGCGTTACAGCTGATAATGAATGAGGATCATCTGGCACTCGTTCTCATCGGGGGTTGTGCTCCGCAGGGACTCAATACACCTTGGCACTCTCGCAGGGCTGGACATGCCAGCAGCTGGAGGACAGTTACAAAGCTGCCACTCCCCGACGCCACCCACCTGCTGGCCCCTTCAGGTCTGAAAGCCCAAAAGCTCCCGGGGATTTTTGCAGTGGTGCGCACCATATTCAGCACAGTAGGGTGATCTCTCCGATTTTCCAAAACTGCTGGTTTACTGGTTTGGGGAACGGTCGTCGGCAGACCGTTGAAATGCCCGTGTTAGCAAGGCACACTCACGTTTCAGGTAGCGTGTCGCGTGTCACGCATGTCGCGAACGCGGCAAGTGTACCTCCCAGGTGGGGAAGCCCGACCTCCTGTCCGATGTCAGTCAGGCTTCGAAGAAGCGCTTCATGGATGCGGCGCTGACCTCCTACGCTGCACTGTACCCAGGGAAGTGAGATAGATGGACGGGCACACGCTACATGGGGGGTCTGGGGGGCGGTGCCCCCCAGCCGCCGGAGGCCACGGTAGCGAACATCTGTTCGTGTGGGCGTACAGATTCTGTGCGAGTTGGCTGCGTCCTCAGAGGCGACTGGAGTGGTTGGACCCCGACCTGATGGGATTCGAAGGACTTGAGTACGAGACGTACGCCACAGGGGGGTCTGGGGGGCGGAGCCCCCCAGCCGCCGGAGGCCACGGTAGTGAACGTCTGGCTCTCCAGTTGGCCAGCAAGGCGAACGGTACGTGGGACAGACTTCCCTTCCATCCTTGTGCGCGCCCTGTCGACTGGGGAAAACTTAGAAAAAGTTTTTTCCTCTGCGAAACAACCTTAGAAAAAAATCCCCTAACAAAATTCTTAGAAAAAAACTTTTTTTCCCCTTACAAAAATTCTTAGAAAAAAAGTTCAGAATCCTGAAAGTGGGGAACAAGCCCCCCAGTTAGGAACAGCCCTGGGTGGGGTGGGGGTTTTTTTTTTTGATTGTCGAGAGTGAATGGAAAAGCAAGCCTCCCAGCACCGTCTTGGTGGGTGGGGGAGGGGGGGTGAGGGGCGCACAATGGGATAAATAAAGAGAGATTGAAGGCGGGAGAGGGAGAGGAGAGCGGGGGGTGTGTGTTTGTGCATGCGTGTGTCCGAAGGTGGTTCTCGTTGCGGGGAATACTGACACTGGTAGCACATAGGGGGTTCAGGAGAGAGGGGGGGTCAAATGCCACCCTTTTACGTGGACAAACACGATTTTTCAAAAAACCGGCGCAGAGGCCCCAAAGCCCCCGTAAACCCTCCAAACCCCCCCAGATCGGTCCGGAAACCCATCGAACCCCACTTTTCCACCATTCCGGGCACCTCAGGTGCCCGAATTGGGGTACCTAAATTTTGTGCCACCGTTTGGTACCGTACAGTGCCACTGTGTGGGAGGTTGGAAAAGAAAATGCCCCAACACACCACATCTGAGGGTTGCAATGCATGTTGCTTGCCAACCACGTCATCCGGTGGGTGTCAGGCGCTATGTAGGTGGCATTAGCCAGGTCTTCGATGAGTTCTGGCTTGTATATGTACCTCCCTGCCACCATGCACCGGGAGGCTGCCTGTAGGTACGGAACAAGTCCAGATGGTCGTGTGATTCCTGTGCAGCAGTGCTCCACAACCGGGATGTGTTGACAACGACTGTTGCAACACGAGCTGTACATTCCGGGAACACACGAAGTGCGCTGTCGTGGTACCCATTGTGCCAGAATTGGTAGTTGCTGCGGTCTACTTTGCCTGGCCCAAGAGCACTGGTACTGAACGGTGCAATATGCGTGGCGAGGTGAATGCAACGGAAGGGCGCAAAGTCAATACAGCTCTCGGATGGCGGGTGGTGGTGCCACTAGTGTGTGACGTTCACTCGAGGATACAACGCATCACAATGAATCAGCAACCGTGGACCGAGTACAATACGCTCTCTGTGGCTGGTGTGGGGGACAAAGGCAGTGCCTGTGCCGCAGGCAGGGAGGTACATATACAAGCCAGAACACATCGAAGACCTGGCTCATGCCACCTACATAGCGCCTGACACCCACCGGATGACGTGGTTGGCAAGCAACATGCATTGCAACCCTCAGATGTGGTGTGTTGGGGCATTTTCTTTTCCAACCTCCCACACAGTGGCACTGTCCGGTACCAAACGGTGGCACAAAATTTAGGTACCCCAATTCGGGCACCTGAGGTGCCCGGAATGGTGGAAAAGTGGGGTTCGATGGGTTTCCGGACCGATCTGGGGGGGTTTGGAGGGTTTACGGGGGCTTTGGGGCCTCTGCGCCGGTTTTTTGAAAAATCGTGTTTGTCACCCCCATTTGACCCCCCCTAGGGGGGGGGGGGGGGAAGGGAATGGGAGGGGGTGTGGAGCGTCTGAGGGCGATGCTGTCGAGGCGATGAAATAGCCTCTCTCGCGAGGCGCTATCACCAAGGGCATCAGCCTCAGAGACACCCGGGTCGCAAGGAGGTTACCTAGCACTGAGTGCTAGAGTGGGCGCCACGGGAGCCGGCTATGGAGCACATTGGAAGATGTCGAGTGACTCGCGAAGAGAAGTGGACAAAATGTATTGGTGCTCTTCAAATGTAGGCGCAGAAAATCCACACTGCTTGACGCATTGACGGGCATGTGAAGTGTTCACAAGGAGGAACGCACAGTGGGTGGTTGCTAGCGTTGGATGGAGAGAGAGAGAGGGGGGGTGTTTTGAAGGGGGAAAATACCCAAAAACAGGGGGTTCCTGATTTGGGCGATTTTCAGCCAGAATCTGTTACTCCAGGCCGAAGTAGTTCTCCGCCAAAGCCGTGGGCGGAACAGGAAACTGCCTGGCACGGCTTCTCTCGGTCATGACGGATGGTGGCAACAGGGCTTCACAGTGATCTGCATGATCTGTGTGCCGTTCACAAACAAATGAAGGGTGTCGTCACTGTGGAGCATCCGTCAGTAACAATACAAAAGGGAAAGAGCAAGAGGGAAGAGGAGGCACGACCGCCGTGCGGCCAGACAAACAAGCTTGAGACCGGATTGCCCATTGAGACAGGTCCTTTCTTTGAGGCACGCATGGACATGGCCCAAACTGTTCACATTGTGGGCCTCGCTGTGTGGCAGACTGTGTCAGTGACACCTATTTTGTGAAAGCGCAGCTTTGTTTGCGATTCAGACCAAAGGCACCCGTTGTTCAAAATGGAAGAAACGTGCACAATGTCAAATAGGGTCTGTCAAGGAGAGGGGCGGGGGCGGGGGGTCAAGGAAGGTGACATGCAAGTAAAACAAGTAGGGCCAGTGATTAGATCGACAACTCATGAACGTCACCGAAGAACGTGAGAAATGCACAAACGCGAAACAAACACGTTCTTTGTACCCTACCTGCCCAACAGGCTTGAAGGTCTCAGATGTTTGGGATGCTTGCAGCGGATGCACGCCCTGTCACACAAATTTCTCCGATGCACCCTGAACTACACCCAAACTACTGGGATCGTGCTTCCCAGAAAGATTCAATATGGCTCGCAAGAGCTACAGCAAGTACTGCGTTCCCATATATTCTGCTCCGATTCCCCCAAGCCCAGTCACGTCGCATTTGCAGTAATCAAACGTTGATATAAGATGAGGGTTCAGCCGTCCAACAGGCTGTCAGGATGATCGGCTGGCGGGCGGCCTCAACCTAATCACCCTGAAATGCAGAAAAGGGTGCGACCCATCATGCATGGCCGTTGGCACAATCCAGCGTATCTGGAGGGTATAACAAAAATGAAAGAACACGGTGCCCCCTGAAAAGGCCGATGTACGTCTTCCCTGAACATACGGTTTTCAGGGGACACCAACAGAGTTGACCTCCCTTCACTCGGTATGCAGGGAGGGCGGGCGGGGGGGGGGGGGGGGGGCACGTCTGTTCTGATGGGGTGGGGACCGTGTCAAGCTTCGCCTTCACTCCATCTGTCAGATGAGTAGCACGGTACTCATTCCAGATCAGTCTAGCGGATGCTTTTGAATATATAAAAGACGCTGAGCGCTTATGATCCACACGCATATGGCATGAAGTACAGGGGGTGTGAAGACAGCGTGACAATCAGTCCGGAGAGGAGGGAGTCCCAACGAGAGGTTAAGAGAATCCGTCGGAAACCCCCCCCCCCCCTCCCCCTGACTGTGACAGGATAAAAAAAGATGATTCACGAAGAGCATTCACTACAAATGGTAAGGCGATGGTCCCCTACCCCAGCAAAAAAAAATCGCGGGGCAGTTGACAGCAGAACTATTTCTGATATTCGTTCTGAAATGTGTGTGTGTTGTGTGGGGAGGGAGGGGGGGGGATTGAGGGAGGGGGGGGGGGGGGCAAACCGCAAGAACGCCCCACGGCAGAAGTGCTCGCAAAAAGGGTAGGGGGGATGGAGACTCGAGGCTGTGCTGCAGAAGACCCCGCACCGAAGAAACCCATGGGAACCTGATTCAGGGAAGCTGCCCCCCCCTCTGCCAAAAAATGACACCCGCACACTCCCTCCTGGCAACCCGTATCCTTCCAAAAAAAACTATGCGGCTGGCTGTTTCCATCATCGCGCACGTCATGAGAGCAGAAGAGCAAAAGAATAAGAAATACAAAACAGAGCCCTCATATAGCAGTTGGAAGGTGGATTTTTTCGGATCAACCTGAGGCAGTGATTGCAGGCATGCAGAGAGCTGAGTGTAACCGGTGACATCGGTAGGAGCAGCCCAAAGCGATATTCTTCTGCGGTGATGCAAAAAAAAGGGGGGGAAATGCAGATACGGAGGCAGCGGGCGCAGGGCAGAACAGAAGTGCAACTTCTGCCATCTCTTTACTCAACACCGGCCATCCCCGGGGCAGGGGTTGAGCGAGAGTTCCCCGGGCACGTGTGACCGAGGGTCTGCGTTGTGACCAGATGGTGGCATCCGGGGATAATGCCGCTCGCATAAAGTGGGGATATGCCAGAACCGGCCATCTCCCATGCTTCGTTTGATTGGCTCCCTTTCGTCTGCCACTGGACGGGGACCTCCGCTCAGAAGTGTGCAAAAGCGAGCCAAAAGGGGAGCCCCTCACAGAACTGGCTGCAAAGTGGCTCCCTTTTTGACGCACAGTGTGGCACAGAGCGAAATGTTCCCGAGGCAACAAATGAAGAGGCATCCCCTGGGTCTGGGCCAACCTCGCTGGTGTGATCGAGCACACACATACACACACGGCTGGAGGGTCCACGAACTGAGACAACTCCCACACGAACTCCTCAAGCTCTTTGCGGAGGTGTTCAACGAGGTCGAACGATCGGGCGAGTGGCCGGAACAGTTAATGCATGCCATGATCTGCCTCATCCCCAAGCCTGGCAGCTCAGGCGAGCCTCTATCGCAGCGCCCCATCAGTATCACCCCTGTGCTGTATAGAGTGTGGGCAGCGATCCGGGTGAAACCGGCACTGAAGTGGTTGGAGACCATCGCACCGGAGGACCTGCACGGCTGCCGGCCTGGCCACGGTGCAGAGGACCTCATCTGGCACCTGGCGGCACGCATCGAAGAGGCCCACCTCACGGGGCGACCGCTGCACGGAGTCGCCCTTGACTTCAAGAAGTGCTTCGACACGGTGCCTATCGACCTCACCTTCCGCCTGGCTGCGGAGCTCGGATTCGACACCCGTGTCCTGCGCACCCTGCGAGCAGCGTACAGGACGATGCAGCGGCACTTCCGGGCGAGTGGCACCATCGGAGAAGGCTTCCTGCCTACCAACGGCATCATGCAGGGCTGCCCCATCAGTGTCGTGCTGATTAACGTGCTGGTGGGTGTGTGGATGCGGATGGTCGAACACCGGCAGGACACGAGGGCGCTATCCTTCGTCGACGATGTGTACGCCACAGCCTCCAGTCCGGAGGTCCTACAAGAGGTGGTGAACGACTCTGCGGATTTCTCTCACGACACCGGGATGGCTATTTGCGCAGAAATTAAGTCCCACGTGTTCTCAACATCCCCCGGGCCGCTCCGGATCATGTACCGGGCGAGGGACGGCGAGGCCACTCCCCTCCGGCAACGCAACAGCTTTGACTGTCTCGGGGCCATGCTGCACGCGCGCCTGATCAGGGAAGGGCGCACAGCGCCCCAGTCCGAGCGCATCGCCCGTCGGAAAGAGGGGGCGCAGCAGAACCTCCGCAGAACCTCAGCGCTGCCCCTGCCGGTGCAATGGAAAGGGCAGGCGGCTGCGATGACGGCGGGGGCACGGCTGTATTACGATGCCCTCGTAACTCGTTGGGACAGCAAGGCCATCAGGCGATGGAGGGGCCTCTTCGTCGCCGCGCTCTGGTCTGGCCCACCACGCAGAGCGCAAGAGATCGTGCTGTGTGTCCTCCATCAGGCGCACCGGGTGGACCCCGCTATCGCTCCTCCCTACCGGCAGATCACCACGTGGGCCAAGCAGATCAAAAAGTGGGGCCACAGCAGGGTGCTGTCCGAGGAAGCATGGGGGAGCAAAGAGAGGCTTGAGGGGACAGGCCCCCTTGCGCTCTTCTGGGCTGCCCTGCAAGGGATAGGATGGCGCTGGAGTACGGCGACCACCCTGGCCTACACGGACGAGGCTGGTCGCGCTGTCACCTTCGACCCTGTTGCAGCAACGCCGAGCGCCTGGGCGATCTTCGCGCACGACCTCCGCCAAACCCTGCGAAACGCCACGGCGGGGAAGCTGGCTGAACGCAGAGAGGACTTCCAAGGAGCAGAGCACGGCATTGACGGAAGGGTGACACGTTGCGTCCTGGAGGGGGAGGGCGCCGCAATTACGGGATACCAGCGAGGCCTCCTCCGCTCTGTCATTGCAGGGGCGGTGCCTGCCCGAGGGCGCACGGGCCTGGGGGAGGTGTGCCGGTACTGCGCAGCTGGGGCCCCGGAGACGGTGTCGCACCTATGGTGGGACTGCGCGGCATGGGAGCCGGTCCGCCAGAAACACCCCGTAGCAGCGAGGGACCGAACTGCCTGGCCGGCATGCCTGGCGCAGTGTGGGGTAGCGCCCGTGTACAGATACGGCGTTCCGGAGAACGAGCAGCCGCTGCCCATGTCTTTTGCTGACAGAATCACCACCGTGGCGCAGCTGCACCGCTACTTCATCGCAGTCTTGGCGGCGCGACAGGAGAAAGACGGGCTGCTCGACCGCTCTGTACGCCACCACCGCACTACAGTCTACCCCTGGGAGTGGAGCACCCCCACCCCCGAGAGTGCCTGCATCCCTGCACTGGCGCCATCCGAAGTCAAGCAGACGTGGGGCAAGCGGCCCCCAGGCATGTGGGTGGCTCTCTGCGACTGGCTAAGGGGCCTGAAGTGGGGACCGCAGGGGGGTGAGCAAACTGTGACCCTGATGGAGCTAGCCGTGGACTTCGAGCTGTCGACGGGCCTCACCCTCCCAGACACCGTGACACGCCGCATCCGCCCCCCTACCCACGTGGACCCGAATAAGAAGGGTGCGAGGGAGGCCCGCCCGCGCATTCCTGCAGACACGGCCCCGGGGCCCACCCTGTACTTTGACGGTGGCGCGCGCGACAACGGCACCCCCTTCGCTGTGGCGGGGGCAGGGGCGGTGCTGTACCAAGACGGCTGCAAGGTCTCAGAGAAAGTGCTCCCGCTGCTGAACGTGCGTAGCAACAACATTGCTGAGTACGAGGCGCTACGAGCAGGCCTGCGCCTCCTCGAGAGGGGCGATGCCCCTGAGGGCCCAGTCACAGTGCGAGGCGACTCCCAGGTGGTGCTGCGGCAGCTCCGAGGGGAATCCCTGTGCCGGGATGCCGCCCTCCGTCCTCTTTTCCTCAGCACGTCCGCGCTGGCTGCGGACCTCCAACCGAGGTTCACTCTCACGTATGAGCATGTGAAGAGGGAATCCAACACCGATGCTGACGCCCTCAGCAACGCCGCGATGGATGAGGCTGAAAGGCTGGGGGCCTCGCGGCAGAAGCTCCAGCAGGACCTCACGGTGTTCCAGAGCAGTATCCTAGGGAAAGCCGCCTCGCTGAAAGGACTCTGCAGTATGGTGACGAAAGTGGGCAAAGGGCCCTGGCATTGCGGTCATGCTGCCAACTCAACGGTCCTCACGGCTCTCGGCGGAACTGTGGCGGCGGGCCTGTCGAGGAGGGCCCAACTGAACCCTGCCACTGAATCGGTGATGCGCAGCCTCCAAGCACACCTGGCTGAGCCAGTCCACAGCCGGCAAGATACGGTATTCCATGACCGCGGAATGGCGTGGGCCGCCACCTTCGCCCCACAGCCGCACTACCCAGAGGGCTGGCAGCAGCCGGCCCAGCAGTGGGCGGCGCGCGGTCGGCAGGCCAACAGCCGGGTGGGACGCCCATGGGAGCGGAGGGGCGCTGCCCCCCGTACTGCCCCCCCTGGTGCCAGGAGGAACGCAAAGGTGCTTGCCTGCAAGTTGCATTGGAAGCCCCGTTGCTCGGCATGCCAAAAGCGACGCCTCCCAGAGGAGGTGTGCTGCCGCAACCACCACAAAGAGGGGGACGGGCTCCCGGTCACTATGGGCTTCTGCAAACGCCACAGCATGGACCGATGCGGTGACTGCTACAGCGATGGCAAATCACTAACACATTGCTGCCACACACACCACGCTGGCTATGCTGCACGCCCTCCTCCCCGGAGTGGCACTGAGTTGGCCCCACACTCTAACCCGAGTGGGGCCTCCGCTGTGACGTAGAAGTGGGCGGGGGTGGGCAATGATCCGCGCAGGATCTCCCCACACAAAACGTGGTCACCACACATACACACACACCCCGAGAGCTGCCTCAGTGTGCCGCGTGCCCTTCCATGACACTCTGGCAAAGCTGCATTTTACACGAGAAGTGCCATAAAATTCATGGATTCACAACGATCTTTGCCGGAAATCGTGGTATCTCAGACCAAAAATATCGTCGTTTTCACTCTGTGGAGAAACGTCGTGACACAATGTGGAAATCGTACTCCTTTCGCTTTGTTATAGACACCGTGTCCAGCAGAAGTTGCCGGCGTCGTGCAGTCACTCACATCGTCATCAGTAAGATGAACATCATTTTGAGTCTTCCCACACATGAGTGATGCAGTGCCACAGTGTGAAGGCCCTCAATACACACAACTATTGACGAGGCCTGAGCCTCTTCTTCACAGTGCGTCACGGCGTTTTCGATGTTTCACGGAGTGAAAAAGCCGGTCCAAAATCCAAAAGGCTGGAAAAGGAGTTGCGATATCCATGAATAAAGGAGGCACAGCAATATTTCCTTCAGAATTCGTTCAAAGTAAGGCGTGAACAGTGATAGAGGGAAGAGTAAAGTGTAGATCGTCGACCTCACTTCACTTCACTCAAATCGCAGGCAGTTCCCGAGACCTAGTGTGAGATGCTCGGTCGGTGTCGTGAAAATCGAGGCAGGGGGGTGGGGGTGGGGGGAGTGCCGGGCTATGGTCTCGGTCTTGCGGAGACTCAAGAGCAGCCCGCCTGTATACACACTGACAGAGGAAAGAGGCATTACCCTTAAGAGGGGGAGGGGGTGTCGGTGACATGAGCTTCACGGTGCACTTGGAGAGAACAGATCACCGCCACGTCCTTCTTGAGTTAGGCAACCAAGGGTCGGTCAGGCGTGGTAACGTGGGGGAGGGCACGGGGGGTGGGCCGGGTGCTTCAGAGTGGGGGCCGGGTGCTTCAGAGTGGGTGCCTTCAGAGGTGCCCGAGCAAGCTGGACCACTGTGCGGTAGCCGTAAAGAAGACTGTCGTCCTTCGTCGCGCTGAGGATCTGGGTGAGGTGTGCGGCCAAGGGTGTCTCGTTTGCCAGGGAAGCGATTTCCTCCATCTTTGCGACAATATCAGTCTTGGCCGTGCCGACACACAGGATTTGCTCAAACAGCTTGGAACACGTCAAATCAGCAACGCGGTGAGGGTCAGCAGTCTGGGCATCATTCGACGTCAGGGCAGTGACATCAAAGGCCCACTCGTTCAGGAGGGAAGCCAGGATGTCGGTGCTGACGTAATAGATGGCGATCTTCTGCGACACTTTTGCGTACAGCCACATGTCGCATAGCATCAGGCAGCCTGCCACGTGTTGGGCGTCGGGATTCTGCAGTGCGTCGCGCGAAGGCGTCGCGTCGGCATACATGCTGAAGAAGCCAGTGTCTGCTGCATACTCCGCAGCAGCCTCCGCAACAATCAAGGGTGTGCCGAGGGATGTGGTGTAGCGCTGTGTTGCCGTACCCACGTTGCCGTGCAGGAAGTCTCCGGTCGCGATGCCGAGACGCATGATGCTCTGCGTTCTGGTCTCCAGGCACTCAGCGAAGCGGAGTGCAGATGCCACATGCTGCCTGCACCGCTTCGATGCGTTCCAGGTCACAATCACTTGGGAGGCAGTCACAGCTGCGACCTGTCCGTCCATCGAGATGGCAGCCTCGGCTGCCGACCGCACGATGAGGTTGAAGTCGTCGAATGTCGTCGAGAGCATGACATTGTCCGCTGAAAGGCGGCAGACGGCAACAGTCCCTGCAGTGTGGTGCAGGAAGAGCTCAGTCTTCTTCAAGGCCCCGACGAAGTGCACGCCAGAGCCCGTCCCCGTACCACCGGAGCTCCGCTCGCTGCCACGGACGACAACCAAACGATCCTCGTCTTCCTTGACTTCAACAGGGGCACACTCGACGCACTTCGCCTGGTAGCGTTGCTGCAGGTAGCCGGGAGCAAGAAGGAAGAGCTCGTGCCCCTGGCCCAGGCCTTTCAGCTCGTAGCGACCAGCGGGATACAACACAGGCTGCTGAGGCAGGCCGACAAACCCTCCCTTCGACGCTTCGATGGCAGACACGACACTGCGCGTGATGCACAGAGTCCCGCCATTTGCCTTGGCCTCAACACGCGACGCCATGTTGACGGTGCTGCCACGGTAGTCGACACGCCCTGTGATCGGGTTCTCCTCCACAATCACATTCCCGCAGTTGATCCCGATCCGCACCACCAACCCCGCCTCGGGCAGGCGCAAGCGCTCAGGCCACGATGCCTGCTTGAAGCGGTGCTGGATCTCAAGCCCTGCACGCACAGCAGACACCGTGTCCTGGAATGTAATCATGAAGGAGTCCCCAATCGTCTTCACCTCGTACCCGTCGTGCTGACGGTACACGTCCCGGATGATCTGGTTGTGCTGCTCCAGTGCTGTGTTCATGTCTGTGGCTGACCGCTTCCACAGCTGTGTGCTCCCCTGGATGTCGGTGAACATCACAGCCACGTCTCCTGTAGGGGCCACACGGCGTTCAGCGGTCATCTCCGTCGAGGATCCAGACGACCCTTCATGAAGCACAGACTCGGGGACGTAGGCACGGTACTCCAACAGGTTAGCAGCCATCTGCAGGAAGTTGGCCTGCATGTCACGCACCTCGTGGAAGGGTGATGTTGCCTTCACATTTGCCGACACCTTCTTCAGCTTCATCTGCGCCACGTTTGCCATCTCGTCCTGGATCACCATGATGGGGCGCAGCACGAAGTGCGTCGCCAAGATACTGGCCACAACCAGGAACACTGCAAGCCCTACAATGAACAGCCACGACCGCAGCCGTCCTTCGTTCACGTTGTCTGTGACCTGCTGGCGTTGACTCTCAGTCTCCGCTTCCACCTCGCGCGATGTCAGCTCCACATTCTCCAGCACATGCTGTGCGTTGAGAGAGACTGTGAGCCACCAATCCAGCCCATACTGCGTGCTGTTCACACGAGTCACCGTGACGTAGTGCGGCTCCTCCAGGTGCGTGTCGTTGATGGCCTGCTTGAAGATGCGATCCCCTGTGGTGTTGAAGTCCCCATCGCGCTGCGGCCTCACAATCTGCAGGTGTGTGCTGCGTGACGGAAGGGCAAACACCTCCTCGTACCCACCACGCAGAATGTGGATCGCGTTGGCCACACCGCGCACCACCGCATCGTCAGCCTCAATGTCCCGCATGGCTGCAGCCACTGTGTCCATTGCGTTGGTAAGGGGGTTGAACTGCTGCTCGAGGCGCACGCTCAGCCCGTGCGACACACCCGTCAGCATGTCGGTCTGGCGCTGCGAGTTTATCATATCCGCAGGGTAACCGCCACGCGCCTGCATGCGGTCCACAATCCACGACCCACGAACACTCGTGTAGATACGAGTCTCTGCACCCGTTGCAGACCCAGTTGTGCTGGCGATGGTGTGCAGGTAGTCCCGGATCCGGTTCAGCGACACGTGTGTCATCGTCTTGACTTCACGCACGCTACCTGCAGGGTCCTCCATCCGAGACGTGAAGGAGGCAATCGTGCCGTATGTGTAAGTCTCGAGCGACGACCAGCGCATGTCTCCGAGGTCCCACAACGGGGGCGTGCTCCCGAACCCATCCGTCAGCTTTGCGGTGTTGGACGATGCAGCGATGAACGTCTGGTGGTAAGGGTTGTTCCGCAGAAGCAGTCCTGTGATCGGCTCGGCCAAACCCACTTCGAATGTAGTCTGATTCGGGTACGAATAAATTGCCATCAGAGCGCCGGAGATGTGCTGCAGTGTGATGGAACCCCCACCGGATCTGATGGTTGCACCGATGATGTTCACGTGGTTGGCTGTTGTCGCGGTGTGGACCTGGTGCCACAGCTCACGCCGCAGCGACTGGCTCCAGTTCCCCTGCTTGTTGTCGGCAGCATGAATCTGCCTGATCAGGATCTCCAACCGGTGCGACTCTTTGTAAGCTTCTTCGAAGAACCCACGCGCCGCTGTCTCTGTTGCACTCGATGCGTAGAACAGCAGCTGCGTCACTGTATCCGACAGCGACGTATCGGAACTATTCCTGTACATCGCAAGGCTGTGGTCGCTCTGGTCGCGTGTCTGTGACAGAGCGGAGTCGCATGTGTCCTGTGCGAACAGCCCTGTCCCGACACCTGTGAACACAATCACGATGAGACACAACCCTGCGATGGCACCACGCACCGACACAATATTGCGCAGGAAACCGAGCCCCTGCGACGCGGGCGTCTCATCTTGGTTGTCGACAGGGTGCGATGCACTCATCGCCCCCATGTTGACCTCATGCGGCGCCATGCTGTGTTACCTGTGGGTTGGGCGGTGAAACTGCGGCACCTCTCACACGGTTGCAGTGTTCGTTCAATGATTCTGCCGCTGGGCTCCTGAGGCTCATCCTGTTTTGGTTAGAGCACACACGTTAAACTGTTTTGTTTCGTGTCGGTCGAACCAAGCAAACTCTGATACTGCCTCCACTGTGCACCGTTTCACAGCGGTGCGTGTCGCACACACCGAGCCGATGTCTACGATCCTCTCACTGTAAGTAGGGGGGATTTGATCGTCGAGAGTGAATGGAAAAGCAAGTCACCGAGCACCTTCTTGCAACGTTAGTCCTTTTTGTAGTCACTACACCAGATATGCTGTCCAAGGCAGATCAATGCACAATGAGAGAGTGTGTAGCAGTTGTCTGTCAGTGGCTTGGTGGTTGGACCGCAAAACAGTATCACTAAAACACGACCAGGTGTCTGTCCGTAATCCGTAGTCTCTCCTTGGCACCATACACTTTGTGCTCCGGTATCGTTGTTGTTTGTACGAATATATGGGGGAGGGGAAGGAAGTGTGTTTTGTAGTGATCCACTACGCAGTTTCGGCTGCCAACCCACGACGGGGTGAAATCGAAATTGAAGGGAGCACAAGAATGATCCCTTCACTCGTTATGCAGTCGGGGGGGTGGGGGCTTCGCATCAGGGTCCTCCAGGTACGTCGTGTCTCAGTAAATCCAGTGACTGCCGCCCCTCTTCCCAGGTGCCGGGTTGTGGGCGAGGCCAGCCGCGGGTCAGGCTTCGGGAATCTTCTGAATAACCCGATTGCAAGAACCTCTCACCTGCCACCCCTACACCCCCCCCCCCCCATCAGGGCTGCCTACACTCAACCACTGCTTCAGCGTGATTGTGATGTCCATATCCCTAAGATGGCCGCCCTGCTGTATTTCCACCTCCTCTGCTTTGCCTAGCGAGTTACCGCAGGTGAGCTTTCGAGTTCTGAGCGGTGAGCGGTTCGGATGCAGGCAGAGTCAACGGTGGCAGCAACTGTGGAAACAGCGGAGCCTTTGAACTGACGGCAGCGGTTCGTACAACAAAGAACGCAACACCAAGTTTCGGCTGAATAATACGGACAAAACACAAACGGTGTCGGATATGCCGACTAACTGTTGCATCTCCGGAAGAAGATCCAACAGATCAGGTGGCGCCGGTGAGAAGTGGGAGAGAAAAGAAGCCGAAAACAGAGCGAAATGGCAACACGACCACGGACATTGTAGAATCGGGCTCATTTGCGTGGGTGGGGTCGTAGGTGCGGTTGCAGGTCTGGAGGCATCCTGCAACGACAACAGACTACTCGCAGCATGATGAACACAGATTTGTGACAGGGATCTATGGATTGAAGCTGGATCAATCACAAGTACATTTGCTGTGGGTGGGGGGGTAGTGAAATAGAAGTAGAAGGAATCACAAGAATGACCTCCCTTCACTCGTTATGCAGGTTGTGTCTGAGATCCTGAGATCTGAGAGTGCTTTACCCGGCCTGTGTTGTGCTGTTGTACTGTGTGGGGGGGTTTGATCGTCGAGAGTGAAGGGAAAAGTAAGTCTCCCAGCACCTTCTTGCAATGTTAGTCCTTTTTGTAGTCACTACACCAGATATGCTGTCCAAGGCAGATCAATGCACAATGGGAGGGTGTGTAGCAGTTGTCTGTCAGTGGCTTGGTGGTTGGACCGCAACACAGTATCACTAAAACACGACCAGGTGTCGTACGTAATACGTAGTCTCTCCTTGGCACCATACACGTTGTACCCCTGTACCGGTGTTTTTTTGCGCTAACCAGGCTCCTGGTCTCTAGCAAAGAAGACTGTTGGCAGCGCATGTGTTCACCCATGTACCCCACAGGTAACGAACCAGCGCACAAACAAATAAATGGCGGAGAGGACGGAGAGGAAGGGCAGGTGTGTTTTGTAGTGGGGTACATCTACTACGCAGTTTCGGCTGCCAACCCACGACTGTGCAGTAGTGCGTGAACCACTGAACTCCGGCAGCCCGGTATCGAGCACCTTTCGTCAGGTGAGTAGAAGACCCAGTGGAGGACGCAGGGTGGGGGGGGGAGTAGGGAGTAGGGGCAGGGGGGAGAAAAGGTATTGACGTAAAAAGATATGTACTGTGTGGGGGGGGGGGGGTTGATTGTCGAGAGTGAACGGAAAAGTAAGTCACCCAGCACTCTTCTTGTAGTCACCACACCAGATATGCTGTCCAGGGTGGATTAATGCACAATGGAGGGTGTAGTTGTCTGTCAGCGGCCTGGTGGTTGGATCGCAATACAGTATCGTCAACACACGACAGGATGGCGTGTTGGTGTGGAGGTGCTCTTGCCGAAAAAATCAACAAAGCAAAGAAAGTCCCCAGCCCCATCCCTAGCCAGAATCCCAGAAAGAACATCGCATTCAAAGCATCCGTGAACAACACGCAGGAATGACTCCCGGATAGAGATGTCACAGTTCGGAGGCAAGTCACGAGACCAAACCTGTTACTGTGTCTCTGATCCTCTGGTTCTGGAACACCCAGTGTTCTACCTGGCGTAGACGAGTGGGTTTGTAGTGGAAATATTAGTCGCATTCTGCGGGGGAGGTGCACGGGACAGCCCAACAACAGTGCGGTATCCAGATGTGAGGTGTTCCTCTTTCGAGTCCTTCAGGATGTTGAACAAGTGTTCCGCAAGCGGGCACTGCTTGCGCAGTTGCGCGATTTCGTCGATCTTGGACAACACCACACCCTTTGCAGCCCGGAAATTGATGATGTCATCAAACAGCTTCGCAACAACCAATATCACATCCTTATCTGTCCCAGATTTGCTGGATGTCACCGAGAGGATGTCCGCACCTTCAAAGGCCCACTCGTTCAGGAGGGAAACCAGGATGTCGGTGCTGACGTAGTAGATGGAGATCTTCTGCGACATCTTTGCGTACAGCCACACATCGCATAGCATCAGGCAGCCTGCCACATGTTGAGCGTCGGAACTCTGCAGTGCGTCGCGCGAAGGCGTCGCGTCGGCATACATGCTGAAGAAGCCAGTGTCTGCTGCATACTCCGCAGCAGCCTCGGCAACAATCAAGGGTGTGCCGAGGGATGTGGTGTAGCGCTGTGTTGCCGTACCCACGTTGCCGTGCAGGAAGTCTCCGGTAGCGATGCCGAGACGCATGATGCTCTGCGCTCTGTTCTCGAGTTGCAGTGCGAAGCGCAGTGCAGATGCCACGTGTTGTTTGCACCGCTTCGATGTGTTCCAGGTCACAATCACTTGGGAGGCTGACACAGCTGCGACCTGTCCGTCCATCAATATGGCAACCTCCGCAGCCAGTCTGACGACGAGATTGAAGTTATCAAAAGTGGGAGCAGACAATGTAGTGTCTGCCGTAAGGCAGCAGACAGCAACAGTCCCTCGAGTATGATGCAGGAATAGCTCTGTCCTCTTCAGCATCTGTCGCAGTGGCTCTGACGACTGTGAATCCTCCCTCTCTCTTGGATCATGCGACGTTGCCTCCACTTCATCATTCAGAGCCACGCACTCGGGGCAGGAGTCGCGCATGCGCCAATGCAGGTAGTCGGGTGTCAGGAGGAACAATTTGTGCCCTGCACCCATGCCTCGGATATGGGTCAATCCTATGTCCTGCAACACCGGGCAGTGCGACAGGCTGGCAAAGCCTCCCTTCTGGGATGCGACATCGTCTCGTACACTCTCGGTGATGCACACAGTCCCGCCCCTCGCCTTCGCTTCCAGACGCGACGCCATGTTGACGGTGCTGCCACGATAGTCGACACGCCCTGTGATCGGGTTCTCCTCCACAATCACATTCCCGCAGTTGATCCCGATCCGCACCACCAACCCCGCCTCGGGCAGGCGCAAGCGTTCAGGCCACGATGCCTGCTTGAAGCGGTGCTGGATCTCAAGCCCTGCACGCACAGCAGACACCGTGTCCTGGAAGGTCAGCATGAAGGAGTCCCCAATCGTCTTCACCTCGTACCCGTCGTGCTGACGGTACACTTCCCGGATGATCTGGTTGTGCTGCTCCAGTGCTGTGTTCATGTCTGTGGCTGACCGCTTCCACAGCTGTGTGCTCCCCTGGATGTCGGTGAACATCACAGCCACGTCTCCTGTAGGGGCCACACGGCGTTCAGCGGTCATCTCCGTCGAGGATCCAGACGACCCTTCATGAAGCACAGACTCAGGGACGTAGGCACGGTACTCCAACAGGTTAGCAGCCATCTGCAGGAAGTTGGCCTGCATGTCACGCACCTCGTGGAAGGGTGATGTTGCCTTCAGATTTGCCGACACCTTCTTCAGCTTCATCTGCGCCACGTTTGCCATCTCGTCCTGGATCACCATGATGGGGCGCAGCACGAAGTGCACCGTTACCGCACTTAGAATGGTGAAAATCACGGCAAGGCCAACAATCGCCACCCAAGCAGTGCTGCGCTGTTTGTCTACATCTTCGCTGATCTCATCTGCCACCTGCGTGCGCCTGGAAACTACAGCAACACCCACATCCGCGGATTTTGTCAGAAGGATCTCAGAGCCAAGAGAGATTGTGAGCCACCAATCCAGCCCATACTGCGTGCTGTTCACACGCAATACTGTGACGTAGTGCGGCTCCTCCAGGTGTGTCGCGTTGATCACCCTCTTGAATATGTGTTCAGTATATGGTGTAGAGTTTGAAAAGTCAGCATCAACCTTCTCCCGCACAACGTACACCTTGGCGGTCTTCGTTGGCAGTGCGTTGATGCCCTCGTACCCTCTTGACGACTTAATCCCATTTGCCAACGCACGGATGAGATGGTCGTCTGCATCGACGTCATGAAGCGCCACGGGCTGCATCACCATCCGCTTGGTGTAGCGATCGTACCTCAACGTCTCCCTTATCCCACTCCCATGGGACACCCCCAGAAGCAGCCCGATGTGCTGCCGGAACTTGTCGATCTCCGCGCTGCTGTACGACCCATGAGCCTCCAGGCGTTCGACAAACCACAACCCCCTTACAGAGATGTATATTCGCATCTGGGAGCCCGGGAGGTGGAACATATCATTGGCTATATCACTGAGGGACCGCTGGATAGTTGCAAACGACACATGCACCATCGTGGCGATGGACCGCACGCTGTTCGCTGGGTCAGCAAAGCGAGATATCAACGAGGTCATGGCGGCAAAGGTGCTGAAGGTCTCCATCGGAGCCCATTTCATCTCGCCGTCGTGGTAGACAGCCCGGGGACCCTGAGCCAAGAGAATCCCTATTCCAGGCGCCGAAGTGTACTCCATGTACCGCGGGGGTTCCTGTATCAATCTGCCTGTCAGCGGCTCAGCCCAACCCACCTGCAACATGTCGCTGCTTGCTGAGCCCTTCACTGCCATTATCCCATCGAAATACTGCATGGTGAGGCTATCACCCCCGCAATTGATTGACACGCCTGTGACAACCGTCTTCTGATGAGCTAAGGCACTGCTAACATGATGCCACAGCTGCGGGGCCAGGGTGTGGCACCAGTTGTTCGACTTGTTTGCGCTTCCGTGGATCTGCAGCAATAGTATGTTGAGACGGTGCGCCTCTCGGTACGCCTCGTCAAATATCCCCGTCACTGTTGCACGCGTTGATATAGACAGATGGATCATCAGCTCCTGCACGTTTTCTTCGAGAATGTTGATTGACCCACTGGAAAAGATCCCGAGAGTATCGCTCTGGGCCTGACGAGTCCGCTCCAGGGCTGCGTCACACGAGGCTCCCAACAGTAGCCCGGTCACGAGGGCCGTGCTGATAATCATCAAGATCGACATGCCCGCAATCACACCCCGCACCGATACCACATCTTTCGCTACGCCTGCCACGCAGGACTGGACTGAGCGCCTGGCCTCACGAGCGTCTGATGAGCATAGGTCCATATCTCCGTCGGATTCCCTTGAGGACGGGGGGGTACCCATCGTGTGTCAACGAAGGCACAGGTCCGCGTGAGCTACACCCCAACGAAGGGTAAAACAGAAAACCCACGTGATGGACACACACGCATGTCTCCTCAGGAGCAAGTGGAAGTCTGTGCAGGCAGGTGGTGGGTGTTCTTGTGGAACCAGGGGCAACACAACTCGTCATGACGCGGGTGTGGGTCAGGGGATAAGATAGGTCTGGTTTTCCGGTTTTCAAAACCAGGGTTTCCCGGTTCCCGGTTTTCTGGAAAAAAAAAAAGGTCGATCTCATTTTCGGCGTTTTTTTTGTGACTTTGGGACAGTAAAACAGTCAGAAAAAACGCCATAAAAAAATAGAAAGTGACCCCATCGTGATCCGCACAGAGCTCAAATAGTCCAAAGAAGGCAGAGAAGCGGAGAAGAAAAAATGGACCTAGCGGGTGGCCCGGTGGGTGGTGATGCCCTCGTCATGCAGGTCTCTTCTGTTTTGAAGGTGCACACATGGTGGACTCCAGCCACCATGTCTAAGAGGGAGTCTAAGACTGCAGTCTGTACTGGAGACGGGAGTCTATTTTCCAGCTAATTTACGCTAAGACTCCCGCTAGTTGAGACTCATGGGAGACACACGGTGTACTCCAGCGGAGGTAGGGTAACCTCCGCTGGAGTTCACCGTGTCGTCTGCCTCTGTGCAGCGTCACTCGGTGCCATCGAATACATGGCGACAGCCCACCAACTCGAGACAGATCTGCTTGTCTGGAGGGCTGAGACGAGAACACGAACGACTTTCAAGCAGTCTTGAAGGTCGCCAAGCCTATTGGGGGCAACTAACAGATGAGATTTGTTTGTTGCCTGTCGTCACAGCTAGGTGCCCATCTCCTCGACAACGGAATGTGTGCAGAGATCTCGTGGACCCTTTGGCCATTCTGTCGTGCACCCACTCCACCCACAACGCACACCTATCACGAGTGGTCGCTCCCCCGTCCTCCTCCACCCTGAAGGTTGAACCCTCAAGGACCAGTGATCTCCTGCTGGCCGGGCTGCGATACAGCGAAGCCTTCCTACTTACAAGCGAATCCAGACTGTAGGGAACAGATGTTCACTACCGTGGCCTCCGGCGGCTGGGGGGCTCCGCCCCCCAGACCCCCCCTGCGTAAAAACATTGCACCAGACCTTTTTTGGCCGAGAGTCCAAACTTTCAAAGCAGCTGCTGCGCCTGCCCCACCAAGCAGCCTCAGTACGACAGGACGCGCGCAGGCACCGGGCCCTCTCAGATTCTGGGAGGGTTTGCGCGGGTCGCGCGCGCCGAAGGCGCGCGCGAAAAATTTTCAAAACCAGAAAAACCGGAAAACGGCGCCAGAAAAAAAGTCTATCTTATACCCTGGTGTGGGTTGTTGCACAAAAAAAAAACATGCGTTGGATAAACTAGGCAGAGGCATGGAATCCCGCGTGCCAACAACTGGTGTCTTTTGTGATGCCCGCAGCATTTCCTTCACGGGCGTGGCGCACAAACCAAAGAGATGGTGCGGGTATGAATAATGATTACCGTCAATTCGTAGGCGGCATCGAACACCTGGTGAGGGGTGATCGGTCTGTGTATTGCGACAACATACTGTGCGAGGGAGGGGGCAGTGGGCGGTGGGGGGAGGGAGACGGGGATCGTCCACCTTGTCAGTCGATTCTGCCGGCACCAGAAACAGGATCATGGTTCGAATATCCCCGCCTGACAGACGCTGCGGGAGCTTTCCATGATCAGAGATTGATCCCTGTCCAGGCCAAAGCGGCTCTGTTGTAAAGTTCTGGTGCAATGCACACAGCCTTTGGATTGTGTGCAAGCTACTACTCTGGGTAAATGGTGCATCTCACTCCGGTTTGGCATTTACAGCTGGGAGTATTGGACCCGCTTTGTCACTCGGGGATGCTGTGTGGCCAATCCAGCAGCGAGGGTGCATGGGTCGTGTGTAACATGTAAATAAAGATCAGGCGTTGTTTGTGCGCCAAACCCAAAAAAAGCCCTCACAACTTGAGAAAACTATCCACCGCCGTATCGGGGAACGCGGCAGAAAACAAAATTAGTGCAAACAACAAAACCAGTTCACACACCCCCTCCCCCCCGCACTCTTTGTGTGCACCCATCCGGGCTGATGGAAGGGGCGTGAGTGGGGCCGCAAGAACCAGCAACAGGGAACCTCCAGGAATACAGCAGAAGGTTCCCTGGTTGTCTGCGCCGAACTCTCAAAATAGAAAAACCAGGCAGGGGCGAGGGAGGGAGTGGTGTAGAGAAGATGAAAGCACAGCGTCGGCTCTCTTCCTTCGTCTGGCTTTCTCTGTGGACAAGGCACGAATCGCGTGCAGTGTCTGGTGGACGTGACAGGCTCGCCTTGCGCTTGCTCTCACATAGTGACAGAGTCAACCAGAAGACTCTGAATGACAGAAAGGTGAGAACAGATGGACTGTTTGCGTGTGCCTCACAATACTGACTGTAAAGGTGGCACAGCCTTGACGCACACACAGTGACACAGCCACCCATCCCCACCGGCACCAGTCACAGATCCAAAAAGCACTGGCCCTGCTTGTGGTCACATTGCAGCCAGTCACCTCCACCGTTCACTGCCGCGAGTGTACCGTTGAACGAGGGGGGCGGAGGGGATGAAAAATAATGACAGAGAGTTGACCTCCCTTCACTCGTCACGCAGGTTATGCCTGAGATCTAGTGCTCTGACCGGCCACTGTGCTGTGTTGGACGAGGGTGGGAGGAAGCGGGTAGAGATGCACGACAATCATAAATACAGGGTAGCAGTCTGCCACTGTGTGGTTGTCACCGGAAAGGGAGCATGGGAAGTGAGGGGTGGGGATAGAGAAAAGTAAGGTGTCGAGAATTGATCTCCCCCCCCCGCCCTGCCCCCTCCAGCCAACATCAGCAGGTGGGGGTCCGAGAGATACGGGGGGCTTCTCGCTGTCGGCATCAGTTTTCGGCAAAAAAGATAAGGCGTTGTTTGTGCGCCAAACCCCCCGCCCGGTATCCCATCAGGCCGCACCTCACTACCGGATCATTGCGGTGGGCGGTGGAGCACCCCGGCCAGACACACGTGTCACTAGTTTCTTTGACACGTTCCTCGTCCGTGAGGTTGTTGCCACAGGTGAACTGGAGTAGCGTCCAGTCCGCCTTCCCGGCATCGAAGTCAAACATGGTCTCCCGTTTTAACTGCCATGATTAGTGGTTTTGTTTGTGCGCCAAACCCGGGTGAACAAACCTCACGGGGGCCTTCGCTCAGAAATGCAGAGAAGTGAGGAATGGTGAGCCGCCTCACAACACTGGCTGCAAAGTGACACAGTTTGACACACAGTGGCACAGAGCGAAGGCCTCCCACGTGTTTTGCCTGATGAAGGTTGGTGTGAGTGTGCGCACAGTCATAGCAACAAGGCAAGGTAGATTGTGTTTGTCACCCAAAGCGCTGCCAACTATCTTTTTCACTGTGACAAGCTTTCTTCTTGTTGTGTGTGAAAAAAAGTCCGGTGGAGGAACTTCACCAAAAACGCGCCGCCTTAACACCCGGGTGTAAATGGCAAAACGGGGTGGGGGATTTTGTTGTGCGAAGCAAAGATGCACCGTTATTGAGGCGAACTTCTGCTACGCAGTGCTTGTCTGGGAGAGGGGGGAGGGGAGGGGGGGTTTGATCGTCGAGAGGGAATGGAAAAGTAAATCTCCCAGCACCTTCTCGCAATGTTAGTCCTTTTTGTAGTCACTACACCAGATATGTTGTACAAGGCAGATCAATGCACAACGGGAGGGTGTGTAGCAGTTGTCTGTCAGTGGCTTGGTGGTTGGACCGCAATACAGTATCACAGAGGGGAGGGGGGGGGGGGGATGCATCGTATCAGTGACAGCAAGTAACATATGTGACTTGTTGCAATACTATTGTAAAGACCCCGAATTGGGGTGCTGGGAGGGGGGTGGGTGGGGATAGTGAAGTCGAAGTAGAAAGCATCACAGAAGGATGATCTCCCTTCACTCGTTATGCAGGTTGTGTCCTGTCGGGGGGTCGGGGGGTCGGGGACCGCAGTCGTGTAACCCAAAACATGTGCGAAGAGAGGGGGGGGGGGTCAGGGTATGGTCTTCTCCACCGCAAGCGGCCTGCCCACTATGTCCACTGCGCTAAGAATGGTACAGCAGGTGGATCTTCCAATTTTCTTGAGGTGCGCGCGTCGGTGATACTGACAAGGGTGGGCTGTGCGTCCCATGTGTCATTGCTACCGGTTGGGAGTGAGCTCGTCCGTCTTTTCAACAGAAAACGAATCCCACAAGAATATACTCAGGCACGAGACAGGGGGCTCCTGATGAACAGGCAGCATCACGGCGACAAGACAGCAGCTCAACTATTTTTTACATCTCCCTTCCCCTTTTGTATATTCCATCCTTGTAGCGTGCTCACTCTGATAATTTTCCAGGGACACTGTCACCGCCAATTTTCGACACTATACACGACGGCTATGGTGACCCACCCACCCACCCACACACACATTAATCTTTTTAGCATAGTGTAGGACGCACCGAGCGAGCTCTAGTGCTGCCTCTGTTTACACACAGATCTGTGCGGAGTGAGATGAGCCTGTTCTTGCAGCAGGCAGACATGTCCATTGACTCCCCACCCATCTCCTGGCCAGGGTTCAACACCTTCTTTCACAAACGAGGAACGGCTTTGGTTCTAACCTGGACGGAATCATAAAAAGGCGCGGAGGGTGGGGGTGGGGGGAGTGGGGGGCGCGAGGTGCTTGTTCCGCCCTCCTCTGTCGGATTCCACCATCAGTGGCTGAGCCTCTTGCAGACTGCTCCGCTGTCACGGGCAATCCAGAAGAATGACCTCCAAAGAAAGGGCACGGAACTAGATACACATCGGTCTGCATCCGAGAGGAGGTCTTTGCAGAAAACAACACCACCACAAAGTGGGGTTGGGCATCAGTGTGCTATGGGGTTGTATCGCGCAACACACAGAGCACTGTGCCTCAATTCCGCACATATTCTCTGTCGACGAGTTGAGGAAGTCAAGAAGGGAGAGCTTCTGGGTGGAGCGTGAAGTGGGTGCACTAGCCCCACCATATGAGTGATACCACGCCCTCGGGTGTGGGTCGTGAAGCAGAATACACACAGGCAAACCACAGTGTTTGAGTGCAGGGGGCTGGGACCCTCCCAGAGGCTGGCCCTCGGCGGGTACCCACCCCTGCTTGAACTAACCCCCCGAAGAAGTGTGGTATGGAGGGCAAACTAAACAAACCCCAGGACATTGCAGCATGGGCTCTGGTGCATTCGGAGGCTGGACCTCCAGCCTGACCCGCATCTGCGGTGCCCTGACTGATCTCCCTTGAATGGTGCAAAAGGGACATCTGTTGGAACGAATATGCCTGTGAGTGTGCATGTGCAGGATACCAAAACGCTATTTCCGAGTTTTTAGTGCGAAAAGACGAGTGGTCCGTCAAAAAATAACACGAGAAACTTCTCTCTGGGGGTCTTCGCTAGCCGGTGCAAAAAAGTGCAGGCTGGTGCAGGGCAAAATGGGCCGAAAATGGGCCAAATCGGAGGCAAAAAAAAGGGCGGGGAGTTGGGTGGCCCCTAGCTGGGAGCACGCATTTGGACCCAAAAAATAATGTCGAGCGGTCCCTGTGCATTGTTCAGCCCTCACAGGACGAGAAGGCACGGCGGGGCCCGTGTCACGGGTAAACATTGAGATCAACCTGTCATCCTGGGCCAAGCCAAGATGGGAGCTGGCCGCCTGGGGCAATGCAGGAGCAACGGCTAGTGCTCGTGCTGGCACGAAGCGGAGCCAGGCAGTGCTGTCCCGAGAACGGGCCGAGCCAGACAGTGCTGTCCCAAGGGTGGGCCGAGCCAGACAGTGATGTCCCGAGAATGGGCCGAGCCAGGCAGTGCTGTCCCAAGGGTGGGCCGAGCCAGACAGTGCTGTCCCGAGAACGGGCCGAGCCAGACAGTGCTGTCCCGAGAATGGGCCGAGCCAGGCAGTGCTGTCCCAAGGGTGGGCCGAGCCAGACAGTGCTGTCCCGAGAATGGGCCGAGCCAGACAGTGCTGTCCCGAGAATGGGCCGAGCCAGACAGTGCTGTCCCGAGAATGGGCCGAGCCAGACAGTGCTGTCCCGAGAACGGGCCGAGCCAGACAGTGCTGTCCCGAGAACGGGCCGAGCCAGACAGTGCTGTCCCGAGAATGGGCCGAGCCAGGCAGTGCTGTCCCAAGGGTGGGCCGAGCCAGACAGTGCTGTCCCGAGAACGGGCCGAGCCAGACAGTGCTGTCCCGAGGGTGGGCCGAGCTAGGCAGTGCTGTCCCGAGAATGGGCCGAGCCACGCAGTCCTGTCCAGAGGGTGGGCCGAGCCAGGCAGTGATGTCCCGAGGGTGGGCCGACATCACATCCGGTCTCGGCCCGCTGTCTGGACCGCAGCAACAAGAAATCTGCGCTGCATGCACAGGAGCAGGGGGACTTGGCCCGTCCGCACTCCGACATTGCACCGCGCTGCCCCAGCGCTCCAGATCACAAGGCCCCCTGTGCCGCAGGAGGTGGAGACGTCGCACACCAGCAGGATGACGTCGCAGACCAGTTCACCACCCCCAACAGTAGGTCACACTCCGCCTCGCCTGTAGGCCGTCTACTGTATGCAGGAGTCTGCGTGTGTTGACAAAGACACACACGCCCGGCACACCTGATTCTATGGGCAGCGCTCGTAACTCTCTCGGCGCCAAGTCGAAGCTGAGCAAGATTTGGTTGGACGGTGCAAATATAGCTAGCCTTGCGGGCTCGCTAAGACACTCTCCGAGCTAGCTACATGAACACAACATTGCACATCGCACGGTTTCGAAGGATGGGTACGCGATGCGGGTTTAGGTCTTGTGCTAATGTTACACACAGCAAGATCCCTGACGGAGGGGATCGATGGAGGCACTGAGGAGATCATGACTGGGAAGTCCTGCATCGAACCCCCTCTGAGTGGAGCAAACACTCGGTACTCCGGGCGCCACGTTCTGCTCGGCTGGACATCACCCCGAGGTCGTGGCCACGGCCCCCGACCACTCACTGCGGGGAGCTTCCCGTCCAGACAGTGTCTGGACATCACTCCTGGGCTCGACCCACTGGGCCGAGCCGACGAGTCGTGTCCAGACACTGGGCCGAGCCCAGGAGTGCTGTCCAGACACTGGGCCGAGCCCAGGAGTGATGTCCAGACCCTGGGCCGAGCCAGGGAGTGGTGTCCAGACACTGGGCCGAGCCCAGGAGTGATGTCCAGACCCTGGGCCGAGCCAGGGAGTGGTGTCCAGACCCTGGGCCGAGCCCAGGAGTGCTGTCCAGGCACTGGGCCGAGCTCAGGAGTGCTGTCCAGTCCCTGGGCCGAGCCAGGGAGTGGTGTCCAGACCCTGGGCCGAGCCCAGGAGTGCTGTCCAGACCCTGGGCCGAGCCAGGGAGTGGTGTCCAGACACTGGGCCGAGCCCAGGAGTGATGTCCAGACCCTGGGCCGAGCCAGGGAGTGGTGTCCAGACCCTGGGCCGAGCCCAGGAGTGATGTCCAGACCCTGGGCCGAGCCAGGGAGTGGTGTCCAGACACTGGGCCGAGCCCAGGAGTGATGTCCAGACCCTGGGCCGAGCCCAGGAGTGCTGTCCACACTGGGCCGAGCCAGGGAGTGATGTCCAGACCCTGGGCCCAGCCAGGGAGTGGTGTCCAGACCCTGGGCCGAGCCCAGGAGTGCTGTCCAGACACTGGGCCGAGCTCAGGAGTGCTGTCCAGTCCCTGGGCCGAGCCAGGGAGTGGTGTCCAGACACTGGGCCGAGCCCAGGAGTGGTGTCCAGACCCTGGGCCGAGCCCAGGAGTGCTGTCCAGACACTGGGCCGAGCCAGGGAGTGATGTCCAGTCCCTGGGCCGAGCCCAGGAGTGCTGTCCAGACACTGACGATGTCCTGCCTCATACCCGCCATGCCCGCAATGCACTTCCGGATCACATGGTTGTGGATTTCTAGCGCCTTCCGCATTCCCTCGAAAGACTTCTCCAAGCAGAGGGTCGAGGCCTGCACGTCTGTGACCACGAGTGTCGTGATCTTCGTCTCTGTGGAGTAGTCATCGAAGAGCAGCGCCTGCTGGCTGTCTTCGTTCAGCATCCTACGACTAGGCCGGCTATGGGCCGATCTCGCCCGTACTGGGCCGGACATGGGCCGATCTCGGCAGTGCTGGGCCGGCTATGGGCCGATCTCGCCCGATCTCGCCCGGCAGTGCTGGGCCGGCTATGGGCCGATCTCGGCAGTGCTGGGCCGGCTATGGGCCGATCTCGCCCGTACTGGGCCGGACATGGGCCGATCTCGGCAGTGCTGGGCCGGCTACGGGCCGATCTCGCACGTACTGGGCCGGACATGGGCCGATCTCGGCAGTACTGGGCCGGCTATGGGCCGATCTCGGCAGTGCTGGGCCGGCTATGGGCCGATCTCGCCCGTACTGGGCCGGACATGGGCCGATCTCGGCACTGCTGGGCCGGCTACGGGCCGATCTCGGCCGTACTGGGCCGGACATGGGCCGATCTCGCCCGTACTGGGCCGGCTATGGGCCGATCTCGGCAGTGCTGGGCCGGCTATGGGCCGATCTCGCCCGTACTGGGCCGGCTATGGGCCGATCTCGGCAGTGCTGGGCCGGACATGGGCCGATCTCGGCAGTGCTGGGCCGGCTATGGGCCGATCTCGCCCGTACTGGGCCGGACATGGGCCAATCTCGGCAGTGCTGGGCCGGCTATGGGCCGATCTCGCACGTACTGGGCCGGACATGGGCCGATCTCGGCAGTGCTGGGCCGGCTATGGGCCGATCTCGCCCGTACTGGGCCGGGTCCAGGAGTGGTGTCCAGACCCTGGGCCGACCCAGGCTGTGGGTGGTGCATTTTGGTGCATTTTCCGTCGGTTTAGGTGAAAATTGTCGAATTTTGTCGAAATTTGACGACAGGTGACGAACAGCGAGAATCCCCGAAAAACCGGTTTTTAATTCATTTTTGGGGGGGGGTCTTCGCTGACGAAGTTTTTGTCGAAGACCCCTGTCGTCGTCGTCAGAACACTGCCGTCTTCGGTGAAAAACCCCCTGAAACAGCCGTTTTCCTAATTATGTGACGAACGACGAAGTTTGTCGAAGTTTGTCGACCAGCGAAGACCCCCTCTGTGTGCAACCCTAATTTCTGCGGAGGCTCACTTTCCTCAACACAGGGTAAGCCCTATTTGAGTTGACCTAAGTTTCAGCGGTGCTTTGGCCGGAACTGACGGGTTGGCAAAGATGCATGGCCCTCCAATAATTTGGAACACGCATAACCATCTCCCGCCACAGAGTGATACTTTCATGATTCCGTGGGGAACGTCGTAAAAAGGTAAAGGGCGGGGCGGGGCGGGGCGGGGCGGGGTTGGGAGCAACAAGCAACAGAATATACAACCAGCTCCGCGTGCTGTGTGTCTCGGTGTTTCTGAAGGCCCTCCTTCCTTACGCATTTTACCCACCCCCAATCAAGGAGTGGGATAATCAAGCGCGGGTGGAACACGCCTCTTGTGACATCACTGCGAACTGCAGATCTGACCAACCTTCAGGACACTAGACGTCATAGCTCTCAAGGACTCGGTCAAATTAACTGACTCTGATGGAAAAGTTGTCTGGGGGCGATTGTCCTGACTGACTCCGACTGACTCTGACCCACAGACAACTTGTGGGTCAGAGTCAGTCGGAGTCAGTCAATACAATCTCCCCCAAACAACTTTTCGATCAGAGTCAGTCAATTTGACCGAGTCCTTGAGAGCTATGTAGACGTTGAGCTGCCGGTGAGTGCCAAGAACAACGAGTCTGCGTTGTAGATCGCAATAATTTGTCGACCACGGCACTGCCGATTTACAGAACACTGGTGAGGAGGAAGGTGATGAAACCCTGGGGGGGGGGGGGAGGAAGAAGGCAGGCCCAAAAAAAAGTAACCACCTGGCAAGTTATAGGTTGGGGGCTCTAGCCAAAAGAAACAGAAAAATTACGGTTCCAAGGGATAACACCGCTTCGACCCTGGGGAGCGGTGCCTGGATAAGAAGGATAAAGACAACGGGAAAGGAAACGGTACCTCCGCTTTACGGCAGAACGGCTGCCCGGCAACAGCAAATCGTTGAAGCCTAAATGTGGCCCGCTGGATCGAAGGCGAGATGTGACAGCCCTGATGAGGTACCCCTTGTTTTGGATACTCCCACTGTCGAATCGCGCTTCCTCTTGGCTTGGACCAGAAGGCGGGGCCATGTCGACACATAGTGAGGAACATCCCTTTCTGGGCCCACCCAATCGTTCTCTACGAGGGTTCTTTACAGACCATTTACAGACCATTGATGAAGTGGCATGAATGGGGTCACAAGATCTTCCCCCGATTGCTGTGCCGAGCAGATCCGAATCTTAAGCGCATATCATACCCCAAGGCCGTTTTGAGTCCCTGTGATAGAGGCGCACACCCCAAAGCTTCAGTCGTACGGTGTACTTCGTTACTTCGCGACTGCATCGCTCGGAAACAACAGGGAACGAACTCGCTGACAAACAGGCGCAAATCGGTGCCTTCCGGCCGCAGATGGAACCGGTTAGCCTCGCGTCGGCTCGTGTCGTCCTCCGCCGACACATCTACAACGACGCAACGGTGCCCCGCACGGACAGCGTGTACGCGTACCGTTCGGGAATCGGGGAGACGCGACTGCAACGCCCCGACCTCCGCATGGAGGGACTCACCCGCTTAGGGGAAACCACCATCCGCCGACTCCGGGCCGACCACCACCGCCTGGTCTACGACCATGACATCCCGGGCACGGCACAACCACCTTGCCAACCCTGCCTGAAGCATGCGCCGGGCCACCCCCCGCCTGGGGTCTCACTGAAGCACCTCTTCTTCGGCTGCCCCGCGACAGCGTCGGCCCGACACCACCTCACAGCCACAAACGTGCACAACCTGCTGTTGCACAACTGCAAGGAGGCGCTGCGCTACCTGGCCGAGGCAGGGGTAACGGAGCACGGCGAGAAGGACTACCTGAACGCGTGAACCAAATAACATCATCAGAGAACAAGGGCTTCGGCCCGACCTCCCAGCACCCCCCCCCCCCCCCCATCCCAGCCCCACGTCACTTTCCACAGGCCGCCAGGCGCGTCAGCGTCGGCGACCGCCCGCCCCCAGTCTGAGAGGCATCAGCCGAATCTCGGTGGAGGCGGGCACAAAACAAAAGGGAGAGTCGTCACTGTGCATATCAGCACGGTCCCGCCCTCTGTGCCAGACCAACACACCACCAAAGGAAAAGAGGAAGAGGCGACGTAAGGCAATGCCTCCGTGCGGCCAGGAGAACACGAAATAGCGACCCCCTCAACGGGGAATGCTACGAGCACGGCCAAAAATCGTTCAAATCGTTCAAAAGTATGAATAGCATTGAATGAGTTGAAGGGGGGAGAGAAATACAACGCGTCATGCGAATAAGGATGAGAAATGCGGGTCGACAGGCAAAGCTAGCGCAAAGCCAGCTCTGGTATGCGTCCAGTTATGCCGGAAAACGCTGCATTTCTTGGTTTAGATCAAGGCCTTCCTCGGCCCAAGAGTTTTCTTTTCGGCAATTCCTTAACTAGCCTGGACAAACCGGGCCTGCATGCACGTTGTGCCAGAAGGCGGTGCAATGAGAACTGTTTCTGGAGAACCCCGACGTGCCCACTGGGGGAGTCCACAAGCGGTTCGGAGCTTCATTAGCTTTTCAGCAACCCCTTGGGGGGCAGAGAAGCCAACCGCCTGGGACGGCCCTCCGCTGAACTCCTATCCCCACGAGCATCAGCTTCAAAAAACAATATCGAGCAACTGGCTGTGTTTGCCTGCAGAACTGGGGTGTAGTGCCGAACCACAATGTGTTGGCTTGAGGAAGGTAGCGTATATGGCCCGGGAAACGGTCGGGGGGGTTTGATCGTCGAGAGTGAATGGAAAAGCAAGCCTCCCAGCACCTTCTCTTGAAACGGTCGGAGGGGGGTTCATACACACATCTCACAGGGAGGAAATAAGCAGAAGGACTTGATAGAAATGAGACCCACAAAGACAGGTGTCTACATTTCTGGAGGAACAAAAGGTGGACATCTGGAGAGTTGAAGCCTGGCCTTGAACAAAGTCAAGGGCGTAGCCGGGTTTCTGGGAGAGAAGATGAGCAAACGGAGAGGAAAGACGGGGTAGTGAGACAAATGCTCAATTTAGATAATTACAAGTTGCGACAAAGGTCTGATCATGATACGGGAAGGCCCAGCGACGGCATGCACACCGTTGCCAGAAGGCGTTGCCCCGTTTTCTGGTACGGACCAGCTTTGACCTGGGCTTGAATTTATCTTGAGGAGCAGCAGCTTGAGAGTCGGAGAAAAACCTGGGATGGAAATCGTGTGTCTCAGCTGAGAACAGCATGGACAACACAATAGTTCACTGGTATGGTATCTCGCAGCAGCCTGACGACGTGGCATGTGCTGGTGAGATGGCAAAGATTGCCCCCTCATGAAATAGCAAACAGAAAGGAGAACACCACTAGACCTCAAATGGCGTTCGAACCTGGCTCTGCGCAAACAGTCCTTCCCCAGGCGCCGCTGGCCAACCTGGTATGGAGGACGACTCTCCAGGCCCGAACGATACACCGCAACTGGCTTGTTGAGGTGATCTGACCATCATAGTACACACAGGGAGGGTGGCCACAACTGCATAAAGTGGCCCTCGGGAAATGGCTCAAAGCCCGGTATCGAGGCTGTTCGAGCTCTGCAAGAGGAAACCATGCAAATGTGCAGGCCAACCAGACCTTCGGGCCTGAAGAGTGCTCGGCCCGTGCTGTGACCACTATACTGTGCGGCAGATCTGGTTTCTTGCCTGGGTCGGTTATGCAGAGATAAGTAAGATACACTGCCCGGGGGGTGGGGGTATTGAAATCGATTTTTAGTGGAAGGAGGCCACGCCCAACTATCAAATCAGGAGATGAACCGAGGGTTTGTGCAGGATCATTCACGGAAACACTGTGCGGCGCAAATCTGAAGAGAAGAGAAGAGCCAAAGGGTATTCATCGATCGCGAGAACACCCGGGAAAAGATGGGTGCTTGCACCATCAGTGGGAACTAGATGGTGCCGGATGGGCAAGAGTTCCTTCTGGGTAGCTTTCCTACATTGGCTCATTCGAAATGTACAACAAAATAGCGAGAAAATCCCTCCCTTGAGCCATGAGTATGATTCTTCATGTGACAGCGTCGTGATATGGCATCGTGATGGTGTCACGAACATGAATTCGTGATCATGAACTATCCGTAGAGAAAGGGGCGTTATGCATCGCACGAAAAAAGTGTGGTGTGATGGCAAGCGCAAGGGACTGCGGACGACCAAGTTCCTCCATCGTTGCATTCCCAAGTGATAAACACTTTGTTGGAGGACAATAAATAAGAGCCCGGCTTTGGCGCGCAACTAACAACTCTGTTCGTGCTCTTTTGACAAAAACAGGGACTGCAATAATGGCCACCGAAGAATCTCTGGAGGAGTGCTGTCCCTCCGAATTCCAAATCAATTAATTTTCGCCTTGGAGGATTCTTCATATTCCTGGATTTCCCGAATTTCCTGGATTTCCCCCGGCCCCTTAGGCGATTTCAGGGCGGACAGGGCGGACATGCCCGGACCCGGAAATCCGGGTGTCCGGATGTCCGGGTCCAATTTTGACCCCCCCCCCCCCCCCCCCGGACATTTCCCGAATTTCCCGCCCGGACATCCGGACATCCAGAAATGTCCGCCCCGGACAGGGCGGACATGTCCGGGCGGACATTTTCTGGTGTCCGGATGTCCGGGCGGACATGTCCGGACCCGGAAATTCGGGAAATCCAATTTTGACCCCCCCCCGGACATGTCCGGCCAGGACCTCAATAGTTTGATTTTTGGTCCAGAAAATAGTTTGAAAATTTTTGAAATCTGGGTGCCCAAATTTTTTGCTCCTAAGACCGGCGATTTGTAGGGGGACCCTTTCGAATTTTTTTTTGGAGAAGGGTAAATTGAACGTTTTTGGCCAAATGAAGCCACTGCGACCATTCCCGGGCCTCGGAAATCAGATTTTGGCCCCTCAAATGCGGTGCCGGTCCGGACAAAAAACCGAAAAAATCGTGAAAAATGGCCCATTTTCCCCAGCCAAAAATGGGCCAAAAATGCCCCCCGGACACCCCCAGAGACATGTCCTAATCCGGGGTGCCAGTAGGGGGGACCTTTCGAATTTTTTTTCGAGGAGAGGTCAATTGAACGTTTTTGGACATCTGAGGCCACTGCGACCATTCCCAGGCCTCGGAAATGAGATTTTTGGCCCTCAAATGGGGTACCGGTCCCCACGAAATTCCGAAAAATTCATGAAAATCGAAAGGTCCCACGCACCAAATTCTGCCCAAAAATCGTCAAAAATGGACATGTCATATGCAGCAATGGGGCACCAATCACTCCCCAAATTTTGCTCAATGATTCCACGGCTAGCCAGATTTTCTGATCAATTACCGTATACGTAAATATTATGGAACGTAAATATTATGGAACGGGCCCATTTTTGGCCGGTCCGTCCCATAATATTTACGTTCCAAAATATTTACAGGGCCAGTTGGGCCACTCGGTGGTGAGGACGGCTTGCGTCAGGAATCGCGCGAAAAGTGCACGAGTAGGTCTCGTCAGGGACTCTGTACGCCGTCCGATCACCTGGTCCAAGTCCCCGAGTCGCAGAAAGCCCTGTAAATATTATGGAACGAAAAAAATCTGGAACGCCAACCCACCAGCGTTCCATAATATTTACGTTCCATAATATTTACGTTCCAAAATATTTACGTATACGGTAGTTTGTTTGAGCATGTTCCTGGCCCTTGTTTGGAAAGTAGATGGCCCCTGGCTGGAGAGGACGGTTGTGCTCGACCGGACGGAGAGAGAACCTTCTCCATATCACTCCACCACTCCACAATGCCAGAAGTGGCAGGAAGGCCGGGTGTTACAGGCCTCAACCAGGGTTCCAAGGCTCTCCACTTCCTGGCTGCGTCAGGGATCACCGGGTACAGCGAGCAGGATTCCCTGTCCTGACACCCCAGCATGTACCACCGGAAGAACCCGAAACAGCAGCCCCCCCTCATGGGGGTTGCAAGAGGCACGGAAATCGTTCAAATCGGACCAAGTCCGAAAATTCGGCACTTTCTTGGGTACAAATTGCGGTCCGAAATTTTCCGATTTTTTGAAAAAAGGCGAATTCTGTAAGGGGGACCTTTTCGAATTTTTTTTTTCGGGCACTTTTTCCACAAGGAAATGTCCGCCCTGTCCGCTACTGTCCGCTACTGTCCACTACCGATTTCAAGGATCCTCCCTTGTTTGGCAAAGAGAACTGAGGGGACAACCCCACACAACTTCTAAGCTGCCTGGGCTCTCTGGCACAGCCTTCCGAACGATCCTGGAACAGACGGCAGCAGAACGCAGCCTTCCAGGTATACCAGAACCCTAGACCGAGGAAGAGCAAACAGGCAGAATACAATACAGTCTCAGAGGGACTCGGGGGTGGTAGATAAAGTACAGAGAGCTGGCATCCTCTCGGCCAACAACAGCAACAACCAAAGCAGGCTGCCTCCTCCTCGCGAGAGGTACTCGCGCCGTGTTGCGGCAATCCGCTACAATAGGAGCTCCGGGCGAATGGAGCACCGTTGTTCCCACGTAACTACCCTTCTCGGGCAAGGATACGCCGTATGTATCAGTGACACAGCAAGTAACTGGTCAGGTTCCTTGGGGGGTAGTGAAATCGAATTTGAAGGGAGCTCAAGAATGATGACCCTTCACTCGTTAGGTGGGGGTGGGGGGTGGGGCAAGCGAGTTTTGGGAGTGAGAAAGTAAAGGTGTAAAATCGCATATCGGCCCTATCTCCAGGAGAAGCAGGTGCAGAGAGGTCGAGTGGGTCGGGGCGGGGCAGGGTGCGGCCGCCTAAAGGGGGTGTTTCCGAGCATCGCCCAAGAAGAGACCTCTCTCGGGTGGGGTTCCGTTCATCCTCCCGCCCTCTCACCGCACTCACTCAAACATTTGTACACAGCGTGGCGCTAGGGGGCTGCTCCTCCGAAGCCAACACAAGCGCCAGCTGACCTGGGGAAACCGGGGGTTGGGTGCAAACCAAGATACTCACAACACAAAGCACGGGATTCGTCGCCTGATTGGGGGTTGTGAAATAAGGGTTGACGGCGCCCGGCTCTGCCGCAATCACAGAGGTTAAGTTTTACGTCCAGTCAGGGCTGTCATTGTTCACTGAAGGATGGCATGGGACAGGTGGAACCGGCGGGAGGCCGGTCTTCCACGAGCGGCGCGGTGCACGGATGAGGTTGGCCGTGACAAGGTATCCAGCGACAATGTCCTCCTTGGACGCCTGGGAGAGCAGGCGGTGCTGATGGGCTGCAAGCATGCAGTGGGTGCTCAGTTCCTGCAAGCGCTCTTTCGAACTGGCACAGCAACTCGGGTCATCGAGAGCGTCACGGAATGCGCAGGTGGCTTGGGACATGATCTTGTTCTCAGGTGAGCTGGCTCCATCACTGCGGGTGCTGTTTGTCAAGTCAGTGCCCCACTCGTTGACAATAGTCTGCAGCACATCGGTGTTGATGAAGGAAACTGTAATCTTCATGGACAGGCGCGGCCAGAACCAAACGTCACAGAGGAGCAGGGCACTCGTGACATGGAGGGCATCGTAACGGTTCAGCGCATCTCCAGTGTTTGTGGCATCCGCATAGACAGAGAAGAAGCCCGACTCATAAGCGTACTCCGCAGCAGCCTCAGCAACAAGCAGGGGTGTGCCGAGGGATGTGGTGTAGCGCTGCTTCAGGGTCCCGACGTTCCCGTGCAAGAAGTCTCCGGTAGCGATGCCGAGACGCATGATGCTCTGCGTCCTGTTCTCGATGTACTCGGCGAGCCTCAAGGCAGAGACGAGATGCTGCTTGCACCGTTTCGAGGCGTTCCAAGTCACCACAACCTGTGCGCCTGACACAGCCGCCACTTGCCCATCAAGTGAGATGGCAGCCTCTGCCGCTGAGCGCACGACAAGGTTGAAATCATCGAAGGAGGCAGAACCTAGCAGGCCCATGGAGCTGAGTCGACAGACAGCGACAGTTCCACTGCTGCGTTGCAGGAACAGCTCTGTCTTCTTGACGGCATGAACGTTCGTAGACGCCATGCTACCCGAGCTCCTCTCGCTCGCAGATTCATCATCAGGACGCTCAGAGACAGGGGCACACTCGACGCAGTTCGCCTGGTAGCGTTGCTGCAGGTAGCCGGGAGCAAGAAGGAAGAGCTCGTGCCCCTGGCCCAGGCCCTTCAGCTCGTAGCGACCAGCGGGATACAACACAGGCTGCTGAGGCAGGCCGACAAACCCTCCCTTCGACGCTTCGATGGCAGACACGACACTGCGCGTGATGCACACAGTCCCGCCATTTGCCTTCGCCTCAACACGCGACGCCATGTTGACGGTGCTGCCACGGTAGTCGACACGCCCTGTGATCGGGTTCTCCTCCACAATCACACTCCCGCAGTTGATCCCGATCCGCACCACCAACCCCGCCTCGGGCAGGCGCAAGCGCTCAGGCCACGATGCCTGCTTGAAGCGGTGTTGGATCTCAAGCCCTGCACGCACAGCAGACACCGTGTCCTGGAATGTAATCATGAATGCATCCCCAATCGTCTTCACCTCGTACCCGTCGTGCTGACGGTACAGCTCACGGATGAACTGGTTGTGCTGCTCCAGTGCTGTGTTCATGTCTGCGGCTGACCGCTTCCACAGCTGTGTGCTCCCCTGGATGTCGGTGAACATCACAGCCACTTCACCCGTCGGGGGTGCCATCGCAGCAGCTGTGCCACCTCCAGCGGAAGAGGAATCAGTAAGCACTGCCTCCGGGACGTAGGCACGGTACTCCAACAGGTTGGCAACCATCTTCATGAAGTTGGCCTGCATGTCACGCACTTCGTTGAAGGGTGAGTTCGCCTGCACCCGACGCGACGCGCCCTCGAGCTTCATCTGCGCCACGTTTGCCATCTCGTCCTGGATCGCCATGATGGGGCGCAGCACGAAGTGTGTCGCCAAGATACTGGCCGCAACCAGGAACACTGCAAGCCCTGCAATGAACAGCCACGCGAATAGCCTGCCTTCCTTGACAGTGTCTGTGACCTGCTGGCGTTCCCGCTCAGTCTCCGCTTCCACCGCACGCGATGTCAGCTCCACATTCTCCAGCACATGCTGTGCGTTGAGAGAGACTGTGAGCCACCAATCCAGCCCATACTGTGTGCTGTTCACACGAGTCACCGTGACGTAGTGCGGCTCCTCCAGGTGCGTGTCGTTGATGGCCTGCTTGAAGATGTGATCCCCTGTGGTGTTGAAGTCCCCATCGCGCTGCGGCCTCACGATTTGCAGGCGTGTGCTGCGTGACGGAAGGGAAAACACCTCCTCGTACCCACCACGCAGACTGTGGATCGCGTTGGCCACACCGCGCACCACCGCATCGTCAGCATCAATGTCCAGCATGGCTGCAGCCACTGTGTCTGTTGCGTTGGTATAGCGGTTGAACTGCTGCTCGAGGCGCACGCTCAGCCCGTGCGACACACCCGTCAGCATGTCGGTCTGGCGCTGCGAGTTTATCATATCCGCAGGGTAACCGCCACGCGCCTGCATGCGGTCCACAATCCACGACCCACGAACACTCGTGTAGATACGAGTCTCTGCACCCGTTGCAGACCCAGTTGTGCTGGCGATGGTGTGCAGGTAGTCCCGGATCCGGTTCAGCGACACGTGTGTCATCGTCATGATTTCACGCACGCTACCTGCAGGGTCCTCCATCCGAGACGTGAAGGAGGCAATCGTGCCGTACGTGTAAGTCTCGAGCGACGACCAGCGCATGTCTCCGAGGTCCCACAACGGGGGCGTGCTCCCGAACCCTCTCGTCAGCTTTGAGGTGGCGGACGATGCAGAGATGTACGTCTGGTGGTAAGGGTTGTTCCGCAGAAGCAGTCCTGTGATCGGCTCGGCCAAACCCAGTTCGAATGTAGTCTGATTCGGGTACGAATAAATTGCCATCAGAGCGCCGGACATGTGCTGCAGTGTGATGGAACCCCCACCGGATCTGATGGTTGCACCGATGATGTTCACGTGGTTGGCTGTTGTCGCGGTGTGGATCTGGTGCCACAGCTCACGCCGCAGCGACTGGCTCCAGTTCCCCTGCTTGTTGTCGGCAGCATGAATCTGCCTGATCAGGATCTCCAACCGGTGCGACTCTTTGTAAGCTTCTTCGAAGAACCCACGCACCGCTGTCTCTGTTGCACTCGATGCGTAGAACAGCAGCTGCGTCACTGTATCCGACAGCGACGTATCGGAACTATTCCTGTACATCGCAAGGCTGTGGTCGCTCTGGTCGCGTGTCTGTGACAGAGCGGAGTCGCATGTGTCCTGTGCGAACAGCCCTGTCCCGACACCTGTGGAGACAATCACGATGAGACACAGCCCTGCGATGGCACCACGCACAGATGCGACGTGGCGCAGACAGCTTCGGGTGACGACATTGTTTGTCGGCTCCGCCGCAGCCAGTGTTCGCTGCACGTCGACTGAGGTGGAGTTCACCGGGGATGGCAACTCTATTGTGAACGACATTGTGTCCTCTGTTCACTCTTCTAATCTGCACAAGTGGTGTGGTGGTAGAGTGCTGGTGCGTGAAACATGCGTCAATGGTGACCCTTCGCCTGCACGGTGGCCAGGATTCTGTGGGATATCAAAACGGGAGATGGGGCGGGTTATCCCGCGGGGGAGGTCTCCCTCGCCGGTTTGATATCCCGTCAGGGTAAGGGGGGGAGATGACCCCATCTCCCCCCCCCGGGAGATGGGGTCATCTCCCGGGGGGGATATGGCCCCCTACCCGGCGGGATATGGTTTTTCCAAAACACGGGATATGTCACTTTGAGAAGTGGGATATCCCACCGGCATATCCTGTTTTGATATCCCACAGAATCCTGGCCACCGTGTGTGGCTAACGGGGCGGGTGGGGGGATTGATGCGGTCGCCTGGTGCAGAGCTTCTCTCAGATAATAATCTGTCAACTGACTCAGGTCAGTCTTCTTTACCTGGTGTGAGAGTCTCATACACAAGATGCGAGAGAATCGCCTTGGCGTTGTCCTGCGAATCAAGGTCCTTTGCAAATAGAGCGTCAGGGAACTACTTTACTTGTCGCCTTGCGACTTCGAGATAGCGTTTGAAACTCGTGAAATACCTGCATTGGAAGAATAGGTCCCAGCGACACTGATTCAGGACCTCGCCACACCGGAGATTGATCCCTCCAAACCAACACGATGGCACTCGACTCCAATGATGCCCTTTGCACCTCAGGGGGAAAAGGGCTGAAAAGGAAGGGTCTTGCTTGTGCACGACGGGGTAGTGTTTCGGTGCCATGTGGCCTGCCAGTGGACAGGACTGTTTTCGCTTCAATGCGTTCCTCACAGCGCATCCTCCCGCTGACTTCACAATAACAAGCAAGATGTTGGCAAAAAAATATACTGAGAGCGGGAAAGAAGCATGAAGCGAATCGATTCTTTGATGCTGTGGACACAGCCTTCAATAATGTGGGTGATATTGCCTCTCAAGAGTCATACAATTGGACACACAAGTCTGGCAGCCTGCAGAGGAGCCACTTTGAACGATATGAGCAAAGTTTGGCCGTGCTCGTCGCAGCCCCCGTTGAGAGAGGACGCTGTCTCGGATTCTGGCCATACCTTTCAGGACCGGCAGCGCCGCTGTTGCCTCATACAATGAAGGGGGAAAACGAACGAGTAAGCAGAGTCCAGTTGGGATTACACGACCAACCCACCCCCATTCTCCTGTCTGAAGATGTGCCGAAAGCGGTTCATGTTCTTTCACTTGTTCATCTGGCATATCATCAACGAACTGGGGGTGGGGTGTCGGTGTATGCCCCCCCGTTGGTCCGGGATCAATGGCCACCAATCGCCATAATGTAAGAGGCAAACAAACTGTCGAGGTTATAGTTATGACCCAGAGCGCTGCCCGCTACATGTTGTGTACACTCGCGGTGTTCAGTTGTGGAAATCAAACACATCCGTCACAGTACCCCAGACGTCCAGACTATATTGATATGACTGTGGTTGTGATGACACAACTCCACAGCGGAGGTGCTCTGCGGCTCGTCTTGCAGGCGTGTATGATGACACGGCACTGATCTGTTGTATTCCCTTTCCCCCTTTCTTGCACGAGGTGAAGAAGCTGCTGCAACTGGGTGAATCACAAGATAAGGAGGGCAACGACAGTTAACGTGCTTCGAACGCTGAACAGCCCAGATTCTTGTTCGACCCGTATATTTTTGAAGTGAAACAGCAATCTGTATCATCAGCACTCTCCTACACGAGAGTACGCATGGCTTCTTCCCATCCCCCAACGGCAGTGGCAGAACACTTCACTGCTTGAGAAGCAGTGAAGTGGGCAACTCGATAAGAGTTGAATAAAAAAAACGCACGGGAAAAAGATAAGGCTGTTGTTTGTGCGCAGAAGCTGGGCACAGAAAGCAACTCCACAGTCTGATGAGGGGGTTATAGTTCTTGCCCAAAGCGCTGCCTGCGATCTCTTTGACACTGGCAGGGACCGCAGTAAAAAGGGGGCAGGAAGGCTCAATGGGGACCAATACTGGACTCCTCACTCACACAATATGCCTTACAACACAGCACAAGAAGAGGCGGCAGATAAGTTAGTGTTGGGCGTGCGTCCAAACAGCCCCTGGAGGGGCCTTCGCTCATACTGCACAACAGTGCGCTTGCAGCATTTCCTTCTCTTCATCGGGAAAAGCTGACTCCCTGCACCTGCCCAGATCAGACAAGACCAGGGCGGGTGCCAGGTATCCGGAATTAGTTAGGCTTGTTTCGTGTGCACTTCCCCAACCGACAAACAAATAAACAGGGGGGGAGGGGGGTCGCTGCGGAGTGCTGTGGAAAGAAGACCCCACCCTCTGGGCCAGGGTGGCAACAAGGCAAGTCAAGGGAAAGAGCAAGAGGTGAATGACGTGTTGCCACCGTGTGACTAGACGAACAAGCTATCAGACCGGATTGCCCACTGAGACGCATCCTCTTCATCGAGGCGCACCGATACACAGCCCAGTATATAACGAATCAAACCATCTTCGATTGAAGTCGGCGAGGTGTTGTACAGAAAGCCGGTTTGATAAAGGTGGGTGTGTGGTATTGGTCTTGTAAGTGAGAGTGCATGGCATTCGCTAGAACGGCCCCGAGACAAGGAAGGACAACAACCCAAACATTGCGCATCGCGCATCATATTGACTGTGACAACGTACTGTTGGAGCAAATATAATTTGTGCAGCAGCATTCAGGAAGAAAACGAGAGAAAAAAACTGCAGGCCACTGAAACGCACGAAACGCACAGAATATATAGACCACAACATCGCAGGAAAAGCAATACCAGCCTGGCACGGCGCACCACACGGGACCCACCCTCCCACTGAACCCAAAAGGTCAGCAGGGCTTCCTGGTCCCATGCATGTACGGAGACACCGAAAGGCTCTCTATCTTGGGTGGCAAGAGAGGGGGGAAATCAGCAGGGTGCATCTGGCTGGGTCAGTCGAAGAAGGCAGTCTGACTGGAGTAACCAGACGGCACGAATGATGCCGCTCACGACAGACGTCGACCACCCAAGCACAGGTCGAGAAGATGCAATGCCCCAAGAGAGGCACAGGGGGCATGGGGTGGTGATGGGAGCATGAAGGCCAGGTCCCATGCAACACTGTTCATGGGACACCCCCCTGGGCGTCCAGGACAGCGTTGCCTCGCCGAGGGCACTGTCAGTTGGATCTGTCCCTGCCGTCTCGGGATCTCGCTGAGACCGGGCGGGGCCTCGCATGAAGACTGGACAGCGGATTGCGGGTGTCGCTTTCATGGCACCGGAGGGGTGCACGGGCCAGCGGCGTCTGGACAAGGAATCCACACTTGAGGTCATCCTTCGGTGCATGGGTCAGGACGCGGTGGTGATGCAAAGCCAAGGGGCAGTTCCTTCCCAACTTGGACAGGCGTGACGCCACAGAGGAACATATCATTGAGTCACCAAGGGCTTCCCGCAGCAGCCGCACAGAGGTCTCCATGTTCTGCACTTCAGGGCGTTGGAATGTGGCACTGGCATCCCGACCACTCAGGTCTGTGCCCCACTCGTTCATCAAGGCCTGCAGCATCTCGGTGTTGAGGACGTAGACCTGCAGCTTCAGGGACAGGCGTGGGCAGAACCACACATCGCAGAGGAAGAGCGATCGTGACACGTGCTGCGATTCGTGGCGCTGTAACGCATCTCCTGTGTTGCTGGCATCGGCGTAGATCGTGTAGAAGTCTGACTCGGCTGCATACTCCGCAGCAGCCTCCGCAACAATCAAGGGTGTGCCGAGGGATGTGGTGTAGCGCTGTGTTGCCGTACCCACGTTGCCGTGCAGGAAGTCTCCGGTAGCGATGCCGAGACGCATGATGCTCTGCGTCCTGTTCTCAAGGTATTCAGCGAAGCGCAGTGCAGATGCCACATGCTGCTTGCACCGCTTCGATGCGTTCCAGGTCACCACAACCTGTGCGGCTGACACAGCTGCGACCTGTCCGTCCATCGAGTGAGCTGCCTCTGAGGCTGAATGCACAATAAGATTGAAGTCATCGAACACCTTGCTACCCTGCAACTCACCGAGACGACATACAGCAACAGTTCCGTTCGTACGGAGGAGAAACAGCTCTGTCTTCTTCATCAAGCCGCCATGCAAAGCAGGAGCAGTACAGGTGATGCTGCTTTCTGAACTCCGTTCGCTTTCGGTATCATGATCTGCAGAGTTGGCATCAGTCCAGACGGGTGTACACTCGTCACAGGAATCCTCGTAGCGCTGGCGCAGGTAACCCGGGGTAATGAGGTAGAGCTCGTGGCCATCACCGAGGCCACGCAGCTCGTGCTTGCCGATGGGGTGCAGCAGCGGGTGGTGTGGCAGCCCAGCAAACGCTCCCTTCGACGCTTCGATGGCAGACACGACGGTCGGCGTGATGCACACAGTCCCGCCCCTCGCCTTCGCTTCCAGACGCGACGCCATGTTGATGGTGCTGCCACGGTAGTCGACACGCCCTGTGATCGGGTTCTCCTCCACAATCACACTCCCGCAGTTGATCCCGATCCGCACCACCAACCCCGCCTCGGGCAGGCGCAAGCGCTCAGGCCACGATGCCTGCTTGAAGCGGTGCTGGATCTCAAGCGCAACACGCACAGCAGACACCGTGTCCTGGAAGGTCAGCATGAAGGAGTCCCCAATCGTCTTCACCTCGTACCCGTCGTGCTGACGGTACACGTCCCGGATGATCTGGTTGTGCTGCTCCAGTGCTGTGTTCATGTCTGTGGCTGACCGCTTCCACAGCTGTGTGCTCCCCTGGATGTCGGTGAACATCACAGCCACGTCTCCCGTCGGGGGGGCCACACGGCGGACGGCGGCACTCAACTCCATCGATGATCCAGACGACCCTTCATGAAGCACAGACTCAGGGACGTAGGCACGGTACTCCAGCAGGTTGGCAGCCATCTGCAGGAAGTTGGCCTGCATGTCACGCACTTCGTGGAAGGGTGATGTTGCCTTCACATTTGCCGACACCTTCTTCAGCTTCATCTGCGCCACGTTTGCCATCTCGTCCTGGATCACCATGATGGGGCGCAGCACGAAGTGTGTCGCCAAGATACTGGCCGCAACCAGGAACACTGCAAGCCCTGCAATGAACAGCCACGACCGCAGCCGTCCTTCATTCACGTTGTCTGTGACCTGCTGGCGTTGACTCTCAGTCTCCGCTTCCACCTCGCGTGATGTCAGCTCCACATTCTCCAGCACATGCTGTGCGTTGAGAGAGACTGTGAGCCACCAATCCAGCCCATACTGCGTGCTGTTCACACGAGTCACCGTGACGTAGTGCGGCTCCTCCAGGTGCGTGTCGTTGATGGCCTGCTTGAAGATGCGATCCCCTGTGGTGTTGAAGTCCCCATCGCGCTGCGGCCTCACAATCTGCAGGTGTGTGCTGCGTGACGGAAGGGAAAACACCTCCTCGTACCCACCACGCAGACTGTGGATCGCGTTGGCCACACCGCGCACCACCGCATCGTCAGCCTCCACATCCTTGAGGGGTCGCACGTGAGTCATATGTCCGGTGGACGCGTCCACTGCCACGCCAGTTCCACGCGACACACCAGAGAGCGTGCCAACCTGCCGATGAGCCTCGATGTCGTCATCGCTGTACGTGCCGGCAGCCGTCATGCGATTAACGATCCAGGTGCTCCTGACGCAGGTGTAAATACGCGTATCTGCCCCTGTCCGGTTGCCTGTTGCGTCTGAGATGATACGGAGGAATGTCTGAACAGTTTGAAATGACACATGCACCATCGTTATCAGCACGTCAACAGAACCTGCTGGGTCCTCGTGCACTGACATTAGGGACCAGAGGGTGCTGTAGCTATCCTTCGTGCCAAGGGTGTTCCACTTGGTCTCGCCTCCTTTGTACAAAGACAGCCGGCCCGACCCAATTGACGAAGGGCCAAATCCCAGACCCGACGTCTGCTGGGAGTAGTATGGCGGGTCCTTCAGAAGGGCCCCTGTCCCCGATTCTGTGAGACCAACCTCTGTGCTGTTCGGCGAGGCACGGAATGACATCAAGCGACCCACACCAATGTCATTGACGGAGAGGCTGGCCCCCCCAGCTGTGACGCTGACACCAATCACATTCGGCAGGTCGGAGGTGGAGGCCGAGTGCATCTGATGCCACAACTCAGGCCCCAGGCTATGGCACCAAACACCCGATTTATTCGTTGCACGATGCACCTGCAGTACGAGAATATTGACCCGATCCATCTCTTGGTACGCATCTTCGAAGAACCCACGCACCGCTGTCTCTGTGGCACCCGAGGAGTAGAACAGCAGCTGCGAGACTACCTCGTCGATCGACAAGTGAGTTCGATTGTCATATGTCTCACGACTGAGATCGTTGTAGTCACGTGTTTCGATCAGCGCGTCGTCACACGTGTCCTGTGCGAACACCCCTGTTGCGACACCCGTTGCAACAATCACGACGAGACACATCCCTGCGATGGCACCACGCACCGACAGGACATGGCGCCAACCCTCTGGCAGGAACCACGCACCCTCACTTGGAGGATCATCGTTGAAAGCCACCACTGTTGCCTTGCCCGCCACCGTTGCCTTTCCCCCCGATGTTGGCCCAGGCATGGCCTGGCTGGGACACAGGGGTGTCTCCTGCTGTTGATTGCCCTGGGGTGTGGGTGACCTGAGTGACCTGCCGAACACTTATACACACACGTGAACACAATCGGCAATCGGCTCGACAACCCAGAGGGCCCCTCTATCAGGAGGACGGTGACGGGAACGCCACCGCCCCCCTCCCTCCCTCCGACCGCACGAGCTGCAGCAAGGGTGGAAGACAGATACCGGGCGGTAGGGGGGCGGTAGGGGGGAGGGGGGTGGGGGCGCAACGCACCTTCTTACTTATCAGCCCTAACACCGTAGCTGAGCACACGACTCCCACGCCTATCTGGGTGTGAGAGTTTTCTCCGACCCTACTGGGGTGGGGGTGGGGGTGGGGGGGTCGGTTTGTTCGTACTCTGGAGGGTTCCCGCGGAAGGGACATTTGCAGCTATCCACAGTGGATTCTTCAACAAAATTCACCCGCATGGGCACGTCAGAGCTGGCCCATCGGCACAGAGAGCTCCGGGTGGTATTGGATTAGGCTGTATGGGGGAACTTCGCGAATCAGAAAGAATTCTGACAACCTTCGGCGTTTCTCTAAAAAGTGTCGATTCAGCCATTCCTCCTCCTCTCGCTACCCTGCCTGGGGCTGCCACACTTCCACACCACTCTCTTGCCTGATGAAGGGCGTGGGCGTGCAGAGCACTGTTCGGCAGAACAGCCGGAATGACACTTTCCGCGCGAAGGCCGTCTGCGTCATAATAATTCGGGAACAAATGCAACTCAAAAAAAAACACCTCACTTCCCCCACACCGCCCTGGCAAAACCCCTCCCCCCTGCGAACGGTTGAATTGCTGCGCACAGTTTTATCCACCCGACCCAATAGTACGAACAACCCCCAGGGGGCACGCGGGGGTTGGGGGGGGGGGGGTAGTGAAATAGAAATCGTACTCCTTTCGCTTTATTATAGACACCCTGTCCAGCAACTGTGGGAGAACAGTTCCGGACTACTTTTTGCTGAGCGCACACTTGCTGTCTCAAGGCTGTGTTGAGGCCCTGTGAAGTGGCATGAGGTGCTAATCCAAAGCTTCAGTCGTACGATTTCCTTCGTTACTTCGCGACTTCGCTACGCTTCGTCGCTCGTAACTAGTAAAAGTAGAAGTAGAAGGGAGGGGGGGGGGCTGACTCTCTGTGGACTGTAAGGTGGTTCTCTCGACAAGAGAAAGGGCGGGCGGGGGGGGGACGTGGGGTGGGGCGACTTGGGCTACATGGCAGGCCAATCCGCAGAAACCAGTTGCCCGATGGGGCGGGACATCTGCTGGACTATATTGCAGCAATGAGGAGGTGGGGGGGTCAGAATGCCTTCGCTCTCTGCTGCCCGGAAGGCCGAGCCGCTTTGACAACAGTTCTGCGTGCACCAGACTGGCCCTGTTAGACACGGAGCGAGGACACCCTCCACTCTGTATACCACAAACGGAGATCAAAAACTCCAGTCCACACACTGAGACTGCACCGGCAGTCTCAGTCTCACCGTTTGTGCGGAGGTGAAATCAATAGGCTATAGGTCGGCAGGTATGGCCCCCCCTTCCTTACACCCGAGCCCATAGTCAACCTCCGGACAACTGGAGACGGGCTGTTCTGAAGCGGGTGGCGAAAATATTACATTCATGAAAGGGATTGCAGGGATGGTTGCTGTAAAGAAGAGCAAGGCACAGAGGGGGAATCCGACCCTCCCTGCGAGGCGAAGGGAGAGAGGGAGAGAGAGCAGGCCTGTCGCTAACTTTTCGATTTTGGAGATTTGGTGGGTTGACGCTCCTGTTTTGGGGGGGGATCAGGGGGGAAAACACTAGGGGTCAATTTTTCTCGCGCGCGCTCGTGTTGTTGCCAAATTTTCCCATCGGTGGACCACTAGGTGGGCACGGTGTGAGGCGCTGGGTTCCTTCCGTGGTTCCTCTCCCGCTCGCGCCGTCGGGTGCCGGAGGAAACCAAAAAATGGCTTTCGGGACCATGATTTCGACGCTGCCCCCTGATATGTCACGGCCGTCAAAGCGCAAGGACTTGGTTACTAGACGGGCACGCGAGATGGGGGGTCTGGGGGGCAGGGCCCCCCAGCCGCCGGAGGTCACGGTAGTGAGCATCTGTTCATTGTGGGCGTACAGATTCTGTGTGAGTTGGCTGCGTCCTCCTGAGGCTACTGGAGTGGGTGGATTCCCTGACCCGGTGGGAATCGAATGACTTGAGTACGAGACATACGCCACAGGGGGGTCTGGGGGGCGGAGCCCCCCAGCCGCCGGAGGCCACGGTAGTGAGCATCTGTTCCTGCAAAACCATACTCTCTTCGACGTCGACCCAGTGAAAGTGGGTTGACGCTTGGTCGACGCTTGGTGAGCGTCGACCCAGTGTAACCGGGCCAACGCTAGGTTAGCGTCGACCCAGTGTAATAAATGGGTTGACGCTTGGTCCAGGCTTGAATGGCAACCCAGTTCCACTAGGTCGACGCTCCAAGCCTCGACCAAGCGTCAACCCAGTCCACTGGGTCGACGCTGGGTCGACGCTTTTTTATGGGGGGGGAAACCCAAAATCACTGGGTCGACGGTCGACGCTTAGCGACATGCCTGGAGAGAGAGGGAGAAAGGGGTGGGGGGGGGGGGGGGGGGGGGGGGGGAAGGTGCAAAAAAAAGTCATTTTTGCAAAAAATGGAAAAAGGGAAAAGGAATCAAACCCACACGAACAGGGCAGCGCAGTGAACTCCGCCCGCCCTCCATGCGAGGTACAAAAAACCTCCATCCCCATCCCCCACCACCACCCTCAAGGCATCAAAAAAGCAACAAAAAATAAGCGACCTGGACCGGGTCTGGAACATACTCGACCTGGCCTCACTGTTCATTCTGAAATGCACCTCCTCCCAGCAGCCCAAATGGCACCCATCCAGGCGCCAACGGGGAAGCCCTCCACCTGCGATAAGGGTGGCAGTCGACCACTGCTTGACCTGTTGACTGCCGCCGGTGGGGGGCTCCTTGTTGATCTGTGTGTGTGTGTGGGGGGGGGGGGGTTGGATGGGCTTGAAAAGCCTCTGATGACACAGCCAGCCTGGGTTGTGTGGCCGGGTCTGACCGAGTTGCAGCCGAAGAAACCAAGTTCCTGGAAGAAGAATACTACTGGAGGAAAAGGAAAGGGGGGGGGGGGGCAGGGAGAGAGAGAGCGTCATATATAGGATCAGAGTGATGAAGAAGGACAGAACAAAGTAACCCAACCGGAGAGGAGAATAATAAAGGGCGGAAAGATGGGACGCCAAAAATACAGTAAAAATACGATGCGCAAAGGGCGGTGAGGAATTGCTATGCTAAACAAAGGCGGGGTCTCCCGTGTTCCAGATTAAAGGAGGAACAGCCACCCGCGTAGGAATAATGTTCGATTCTGAGGAGGTCTTCGCTACGGGGTGATCGTCAGTGCATTTTTGGTGTATTTCCTGTTGAAATAGGTAAAAACTGACGAAGATTGACGAAGGATAACGACCAGCGAAGACCCTGAGGGGGGGGGGGGGTTTGATTGTCGAGAGACTAGGCGTGAAAGGAAAAGCAAGTCTCCCAGCACCTTCTTGCAATGCTACACGGTGGTCTCCCGCACGTCAGCCCGCCCTTTATGGGAGGTGGTTAAAGCGGGGGTGGGTAACCCCGCTCGCGGCAGTCAGACCCCCGCTCACCCCCGCTCCAGGGGCGCGGGAGTCCACCGCGTTGTCCTCAAGGGGAGGGGAGCGGGGCTTCGCTCAGAAAGGTGAGAAAAAACAGGTTAGCTGCGTGTGCCTCGCAAAACCGGCTGTAAAAGTGACACAGATTTGGCACACACACGCAAAAAAAACAGAGCGAAGGCCCTCCAGGGGGGGGAGTGGGGTGGTATTATATTTTCATTTTTTTGAGGTTGCGATCACAACGCAGGCTGCGTTTTGCGATTTGCGCCCTCGCTTCCAAAGGCCCCAGTGGCAGTGTTGTGATTTTATAGCTCCGTCAGGTTCTGACATCTCGAAGAGCTGATGCAACTGTTAACAATGTACCACGAACTGGTTGCATCGCGGGTTCGTTCTTCCATAATAAAATACTCAGCAACCTGGTCTGGAGCACTGTGCATGGAGAATATGGTGTCGAAGCGAGTCGGATCACAAACGGGAGGGGGGGGCGTGTTGATTCGCTCACTAAGACACTTGTTGCATTTGCAACTTCCACCACCCCACGATGAGAACAGAACGCTCGTTCTGGCTGGGCCCCAACCTCTCCACTAACCACTGGCATAGGTCAGACTCCTCCACGAGAAGAAGTCAATGAGACGGCAGCAGGCTTGAAGTCCGCCCCTGCACGTCTTGTAACACCAACAATTTGATCAACCCTGTCGGTCAGCACTGGACCTCTCCGCAGAACGACACCCCGCAGAAATCATGCATTTTGTTTGCGAACTGGAAATATCGAGATTTCGTTTCCAATGCAAACACGCCTCCCCGCCCCCTGTGAGGTGTCATTCACGCGAATGCTATGGATTCCTTCAGTGCGACTTTCTTTGTCGCTCGTAAATAGCGAGAATGCTTCCTATCGCTCAGGCCACACTGCAACGGCACACAGGTCTCTTCTCAGACTCGATCTTCTGCGCCTCAGAGAAGACGCTCATACGATTGCAAGGCAATGCAACCTTGCACATATGCTATCACACAGCAGAACGGGATGGATCTTTGCGTTCCTGATTTTCAGTCTATCAGAAATCTCCACAAGGAGACACTGGGCACCAAGTGAGAGAGGAGGGGGGGGTGGGATTGCGGATATAGATAGGAGAAGGGGGGGGGGGTACGGTTGTCGCCAGAGTGAAGGAGTGGTTGTTGAGAGCGGAGGGGGTGGGGGGGGTGGGGGGGGATCCGCTTTAAGAGTGTGAGAAAGAGAAGCGGTGTGAGTGGCAGGTCACAGGCATCACGAGGTCAAATTGCCTCACCCCCCCCCCCTCCAAGGCACGCCCTCCCCGGTGGGCCTGGACACCCACTCAAAAATAATCAAAAAAAAGGGTGAAAGAGCAGGGGGCACAGCTCCCACAACGCCGAGTCCAAGGTGACATACAACTCTTCTTCGCAGCGCACTCAAATATGGCGTCGCAGAGGCAATGATGAGGGCCTCCTGGTGGTTCCTTTTACGATCACCGCCAGTTGGTCCATCACTTGCTCTGGAGTGGCATCACGCAGCCTTACAGAAAAAACTGAAAAGGAGGAGAGGGGAGGGGGGGGGGGGAAGGAATGAAGGAATGAATGAAGGAAGAAAGACACGCATCAAGGCAGGGTGGCAACGTAAAGAATGGTAAGGCACAGAGAGAGAGAGAGAGAGCCGCGCCCCCTCCGCCACCCCGTTCAACACACACATCATACCCCGGACCCTCCCCCCCGTCATCCCGTGCCTGATTCCCCCCGTGCTTGGTACCAACTCCCCCGCCCCGGCCTACAATGGCCATGATCGCGAGGATCAAGCGGCTGCAGGCGTCGACGCAGCAGCTTCTCGCAAGCGGGCGCAAACTCTCGGAGGACGAACTGGACGTCGTTATGACGTTCATGGAGCAGCAGGGCGCGCTGCTCGTGACGCTGTTGGGTGGTGAAACACCTACTACCTCTGCAAGCCCGCCGATGGCGGCGCCACCCGCACAGCAGCAGCAGCATCAGCATCAACATCAGCATCAGCATCAGCAGGCGCCACAGCAGGCGCAACAACAACCGAAGAAGAATAGAGGAGGCATAGCAAACGGAAATCCCTAACAAACTTTTGTCTCCGAAATTATTTCGGTCAAAATCTCACGAAAAAAACGAGAAACCAGACCCACCGCACATCGAGAATGTCATTTTTCGGTGATTTCCGGGGTCTGTGGGTCCACGTGGGCACTTGACAACCTCCCCTTCACCCCACATGGGGTCCCAAACTGGGCACACAAGGGGTAGAACGTCAAAATAGGAGGGTCTCGGACACACCATCACAAAAACGGGCAATGAAAGGCTTGGGAAGTTGGTTGAAGGGAGGGCGCTAGTGACCGCATTGAAGCGAAGCGACACACACATGCGAAACAGAAGAGGCGAAACGTTCTCACCCCAGTCAAAGCAAGCAGAAAGAGACTTGTGTGGGGAAAAACGGTGCTCCACTGGGACACGCGCCCCTTGCCCCACTCGGGGGTCGGGGAGGAACGTCTGTCGCGTGGGGTACAATGAAGCCACTCGACACCAGTAGGTCGCGAGGGGCAATGAAACATCTGCGGCATGCCGCTAGCGGCAAGCGGCAAGTGCCGCTTTTCAGGCCAAAAAAGTCAAAAAATAGATTGCCGATTTGGTGACACCTTTTTTTTTTTTTTACCACGGGGAAATTTTTTTTTTCGCGTATCCGTCAGGTGGACCACCGGGTGGGGAGAGATCCGGTGTGAGGCACTTGGGTCCGTCCAGGTGGGCAGGGGGAACCTGGGGGCGGGGGGCCTCAAAACCCGTCTACCAGTGCCGCTTCTAATCTCGTCGGTCTTGTCCCAACCACCACCAGCCAGCCCAGAACGCCCTGACGCTGCGACCTCGTCGATTTTTCCGTTTCGCCCATCCGCCCAACTCCGCCAACCCAACCAGCCCTACCCTTTCTCCCAGTCAGGGCGGTACTCACACGAGCGGCAAAGCGCTGGGGGAGGGGGGGGGGACATCAATAGGGGAGGGGAGGGGAGGGGGGAGGAAGGGAGGGGAGGAAGGGGGGGGGGGTTATGTTGTTTCTAACCCAGACCTGCTGTGCAGAGCCCGGGGGAGGGGGTGGCCAGCCCCTGTCTAACCATTCACAACGGCCACCTGCACACATCTATGAAAGGGGGGGGGGGGGGAAGGTCCCGGGGGGGGGGGGGGTGGTGGGGGTGGGGACGCTGCTCCGCCTACTCGCCCCGCTCCACCTCCGTCTGCAGCTTGCGCATGTAGACGCGCAGGCTGACCCCCGGCTCCCTCGTCTGGTTCCCGGGCTCGGCCTGCGCGCCCCCTTGCAGGATGCGCGCCTGCAGCCACTCCGCCGCTACGTCACCTGCCACCCTGGGCGAGAGGGGGCAAAGGCCATAGCTGGGGTGGAAGCAGTGCCTCCACGCCTCGACGGTGCGGGGGATGGCTCCTCCCATCGAGACGCAGGGGGCCATGCCGCGGGCCCGCGCTACCACCCCCTCGGCCCAGACACGGGACGCCGCAAGCTCCTGCAGAGCGGGGATGTTCGCCGCGGGCGTCTCGTCGTCCCCGTAGGCGTCGATGGCCTGGAGGTCGTCCTCGGGCTCCCACACGTTCGCCGGGTCGTCGTCGAACTCCATGGGGCCCGCCGCGTCACCCTGACGCAGCTCCTCCAGGCGTCTCGAGGACGCGGCCGTCCGGCTGCGGCGCTGCCCGTCCCGGCGGGCCTGCGCGGCGTTGCGCATCATCGTCGCAGCAACCCCCTGGATCCCGCCAGCCCCACCGGGGGCTGTTCCGCCAGAGGTGCCAGAGGGGGCTGTGTTGAAGGTGTGGGAGCCTCCGCCCTGGCGGCGCCGCGCGGCCTGAGCGGGGCCAGACGGCTGGGCGCCTGCCGCCGTGACCGGAGCCGCAGAGGGCACACCAGAGGGGGCTGTGTTTGAGGTTTGGGAGCCTCCGCCCTGGTGGTTCTCTGTGGCCCCCGACCCCGACGGCGGGCACTCTGCATGTTGGGCCTGCCCCTGCATGGGGGCTGGGGCAGCCCGGGAGGCACTCTCCGCCGGGGGCACGCTGTGGCCGTGGGTCGCGGAGGGCGCACCAGAGGGGGCTGTGTTTGAGGTTTGGGAGCCTCCGCCCTGGTGCATCTCCACGTCCTGGCCGGGAGCGACCGGCTCCTCCGCCACTTCCTCCTTCACCCGCGTTGGATGGTGCGCAGCCCCCGACGAGTCGTGCGGGGCACTCGGCTGCCTGGGCCCCATCGGCGTGTCGTGCATGCGGCTCGGGATGGGCTTCCGCCGGCGGGGGCGCGCCCGGGCGGACTCCAGGACCTCCCGCAGATCCGGGGTGACCGCGGGTTGCTCCGCAGGGTCTGGAGCGTCGACATCCACCGCCACCCGGTCAATGTAGCCTGGGCACCGCTCACCCCGCACTGCGCACGACGCGCACACTTTGCGCCAGCATCTGCCACACGCGTGATGCCTCGCGGAGCGGTCGAACGGGCGGCGGCACTTCTCGCACTCCTCCACCTGGCCCGCCGAGCCCCCCTGACGCACCATCTGCATGGGACTATCACCATCGCACCCCGTGACATCCGCTGCCATCGGCTTCGGGGGAAGACCCGCCAGGTGCTGACGCATGGGCTCCGGCATAACTAGGGGCACGTAGTGCCCATGTTGCCCCCCCGTCCTCCGCAGACAGTGGGCGTCCACCACTGCACCCGCACCTACTGGGGACAGAAGCATCGGCTGGTGGTTGTCGATGAGCACGAGGACGACGCATCTGGTCACGCGCGCAGCCGCCGCCAGGGCGATGAAGTCCGCCCAGGTGCGCACGTCGTCGCTCCCTGCGCGCATCATCTGCTCGGCCCACTGGTTCGGACCCTCCTCCACCCGCATCCGGAGGTCCGGGTCGCGCATCGCCCTGCGGACTGCCTCTTGGCGCAGCCACCCGCTGGATTGCTTCACCGATCGGGCACCCAGCGTGGCCAACGCATCAAAAGCACAGTCCCCCACCCGGAACGACCACCCGTCCGGCTCGACCAGGCCCAGCCGCGCCTGCTGCTGCAGGGACGACAAGCTCAGCCTCCCGTCCGTCTGGCCGCGCCACTCCAGCAATTGGGCCAGGGGGTCAGCCGCCACCCCACCCGCCGGCTGCGGGAGGTCCCCCTCCGCGGGGGGAGGCGGCGGGCGTGGGCGGCGGGGAGGGGCAGGTTCGGGTTCAGGGGTCGGCTCCTCGGGGCCCGCCGCGTCATCCGGGTCACACATGAAATCCTCCGCGTCCATGTGCCCGTCGAAGTGTGGCGCGGGGGCCAGGTCCGTGTCAGGCGCGAAGAAGTAGTCCGGCTCCACGCCCACCAGCGGATCCGGCAAGACCCGCTCCCGAGTCTGACCAGAGCGCAGGTCCGTGCACAGCGCCCCCCTGCGGAGCGACGACCGCCCCACCGCCCGCATCAACGGCACCACTATCCGCGCCGCCCAGGAACGAGTGAGCTCGGCCCTGTCCCCCAGCTTGTGGTCCACCGCGAAGCTGACCAAGTGCCTGAAGAGCCGCACGGCCTCCGGACCCATCCCGCCCGACTGCTCCAGGGCGAACGCGGAGAAGGCGATCTCAACCTCCTGACACCGCGCCCCGTGCTTGCGATGCTTGGATGCTTCAGCCCGCGACGCGGTGTACCCCCGCGCTCTCGCCGCACCCTGCCTCGCAGACTCCGCGCACGTCGACCACACGGTCACGTCGATCGCCCGGCCCCGCGACTCACCTATGCCGCACGGGAGGAACACGTCAGCCGGCTTGCCCCCGCCCAAGAGGAGGTGGTTGGGCTCCAGCTGGGGGCCGAGTCCCGCGTCCCGCGCCAGCCCCAGCACCCCGAGCTTCACCGCGTCGTGGCGCTTGATGCGGTCCGCCGATGCCTGGCAGCTGAACACATGGGCGCCCAAGACGTCCATGGCGTCCCCGCACTCGTGGCACCGCGACCCAGGGGCGAAGACGACGAGGCCCAGGCGCAGGCGAGCCGCCACTTGGTACTCCTCCCTCCCCATCGCAAACTGTTGTTCTGGCGTCACCGTCACCCACGCCCCTGCGCCTGGGAGGGACGCGGACAACTGACGCCCTGAACTGACGCGGACAACTGACGCCCTGAACTGACGCGGACAACTGACGCAAATTTTTGAGACTTAGAGAATTTTGCGAAATTTTGTATGGGCCGGCCCCTGGGGGTACCCTGTGCCTGCGCGAAAATTTTGGATCGGATTTCTGGCTTGAGCGAGCCGACTGGCCCGACCCCTAACCCGGATTTTCCAGCCAAAAATTCGAAATTTCCTCATGGTGTGCGAATGTGTTCAGAGTAACGGAAAATGCCCAAATTTTCATGTATCGATAGAGGAGGCATAGCAAACGGAAATCCCTAACAAAATTTTGTCTCCGAAATTATTTTGGCCAATTTTCTCCCGAAAAACCTAGAAACCAGACCCACCGCACATCGAGAATGTCATTTTTCGGTGATTTCTGGGGTCTGGGGGCCTTTTGCCACCCTCCCGTGCCTCATCATGTGTTGATCCCTCCTTTATTAATTGTCAGGTAGGTAACCCTGCACGGGTGTTGTCACCGTTGATCACTCTTTATTAACTGTTAGGCGGGTAAACCCTGCACGGGTGTTGTCACTGTTGATCGCTCTTTACTAATTGTTAGGCGGGTTAACCCTGCACGGGTGTTGAGCCCTCTTTGTTAATTGCCAAGTGGGTAACCCTGCACGGGTGTTGTCACTGGTGATCACTCTTTACTAATTGTTAGGCGGGTTAACCCTGCACGGGTCCTGGCCCGTGCCTGTGTGTGTTGGGGGGGGGGGTAGTGAAATAGAAGTAGAAGGGAGCGGAGCACAAGAATGGTGTGTTGGGGGGTGGGGGAGCTCTTTCCAACATGTCCGCATCTGCATTAAAACCTATTGTCTCTTTGTGCCCCTCACCACTCAACCATAAAGGTTGCCCTGCCTTGGGAACAGGGAATGGGGTTTAACACGTGTGGCGGTCCTGTTGGATGGAGTGCACATGGAACAGTATGGTGTGGGAATGTATCGTGACTTGTGAAAGGGAGAGTGGGTGGGGGTGGGGGCGGGGGGGGGGGGGGCGGGGGGCTTCCTTCAGCGATTCCAGTGAGCTGCAATCCCAAGGCTGTCCTTTCAAACGCTTGCCAAGGCGTACGCCGTTTAGGTGTGGACTATTGAAATAAAAGGAAAACAAGGCTTTGGAAAAAGCCAAACTGATCGAATGGAAGATTGAAGGATGGGCAAAGTTTGTTGAAAGTAACATGGGGGGGGGGGCTAGGGGGGGTCAAATGCCACCCTTTTACGTGGACAAACACGATTTTTCAAAAAACCGGCGCAGAGGCCCCAAAGCCCCCGTAAACCCTCCAAACCCCCCCAGATCGGTCCGGAAACCCATCGAACCCCACTTTTCCACCATTCCGGGCACCTCAGGTGCCCGAATTGGGGTACCTAAATTTTGTGCCACCGTTTGGTACCGTACAGTGCCACTGTGTGGGAGGTTGGAAAAGAAAATGCCCCAACACACCACATCTGAGGGTTGCAATGCATGTTGCTTGCCAACCACGTCATCCGGTGGGTGTCAGGCGCTATGTAGGTGGCATTAGCCAGGTCTTCGATGTGTTCTGGCTTGTATATATACCTCCCTGCCACCATGCACCGGGAGGCTGCCTGTAGGTACGGAACAGTCCAGATGGTCGTGTGATTCCTGTGCAGCAGTGCTCCACAACCGGGATGTGTTGACAACGACTGTTGCAACACGAGCTGTACATTCCGGGAACACATGAAGTGCGCTGTCGTGGTACCCATTGTGCCAGAATTGGTAGTTGCTGCGGTCTACTTTGCCTGGCCCAAGAGCACTGGTACTGAACGGTGCAATATGCGTGGCGAGGTGAATACAACGGAAGCGCGCAAAGTCAATACAGCTCTCGGATGGCGGGTGGTGGTGCCACTAGTGTGTGACGTTCACTCGAGGATACAACGCATCACAATGAATCAGCAACCGTGGACCGAGTACAATACGCTCTCTGTGGCTGGTGTGGGGGACAAAGGCAGTGCCTGTGCCGCAGGCAGGGAGGTATATATACAAGCCAGAACACATCGAAGACCTGGCTAATGCCACCTACATAGCGCCTGACACCCACCGGATGACGTGGTTGGCAAGCAACATGCATTGCAACCCTCAGATGTGGTGTGTTGGCGCATTTTCTTTTCCAACCTCCCACACAGTGGCACTGTACGGTACCAAACGGTGGCACAAAATTTAGGTACCCCAATTCGGGCACCTGAGGTGCCCGGAATGGTGGAAAAGTGGGGTTCGATGGGTTTCCGGACCGATCTGGGGGGGTTTGGAGGGTTTACGGGGGCTTTGGGGCCTCTGCGCCGGTTTTTTGAAAAATCGTGTTTGTCACCCCCATTTGACCCCCCCTAGGGGGGGGGGCAGTCAAGAAGTGGGGGCTTGATTGTCGAGAGTGAATGGAAAAGTGAAGTGGGGGGGGGGGGGGGGTTTGATCGTCGAGAGTGAATGGAAAAGCAAGCCTCCCAGCACCTTCTTGCAATGTTAGTCCTTTTTGTAGTCACTACCACTACACCAGGAGTGGGGGGGGGGGGGGCAACCCCTTGATTGGCCTGTGTCAGGTCCCAGCTCTTGTTGAAACAGAACGCAAACCCTTGCGATGTGTGGCTTCCAAGTTGGCCTGTGTCCCTTTGATCCACATGAAATGATCCCCAACCCCAGCCTGACCCAGGTTAGCCAGGGTCACACGTCTGTCTGGAGGAAAATCCTGGAGGGTGGTGTCAATGGAGGTGAAGTTGTAAGAAAGGGGGACATAACTGTTAAATCCTGAAGCAAAGTCATCATGATTACCAGGATAAATCATGTTCGTGACGACTGTGATCAAGACATTCTTCATTGTGGAAAGAACAGAAATTTCGTCATCCTCTGCATACCTTCTCGTTCTTAAACGGGTAAGCACGTATGGCTCACTACCGTCGTCAAGGGGTTGGCAGGGATGGTACGGGAGATTTCCCCACATTCTCACCGCCTCCACTTCCGGTTGCACCTCTCTGCATGAAAGAGAAGCCGCCATTGCAGTCACAAAATTGACGGCTTCTTCGCGAAGGGAAGCGCCCCCACGTGGGTTGCCTGTGAGACATCCATGAAAAGCATGAAACAGGCAATTCCCATCACCAGGCACATTGACTGTGCTCAGGGAAAACAAGAGAAGACGTTGCGTGAGGGTATCATGACGAGACGCGGGATTGTCGATGCCCTTGTCAGGTACGTGGGGCCTCCGTGGACCGGGACAGGGGAGTGCCATGGGGACCGCCTTCCTCCGCATATCCTCTTGCTCCATTTGTTCTTGTGCGTTTTCCACGTTTGGACCCATGTTCTGAATTCTATAAAAAACACTTGAAGCACGGGAAAAGTCACGCTCAGTGGGGAGGTGGAGGGAGTAAAAATTCGTTTGGGTATCCTGCCGGTACTGGTAAAGGAAGATAGTAGGGAGAGAAGCCGTACTTCCTGCTTCCCAGTTCTTTGCCTTCTCACACCATGTGCGAGGCCGTAACTCCCTGACCCTGGGTTTACCTTCCTTGTTCTGAGTAATAATTCTCAAGCGAATCTGGTGCACATTCACAAAAAAATGCAGGGCAAAAGAACCACCACGTTGGGTCACCTTTTCATCTTCCGCCGCTTTGCACATACTCTTGCGCCAGTGAACGAGAGACTGGTGCCTTTCATGTACGGGCAGGTTCTTCTCCCCCTTCTCTTCAAAAACAGAAGCAAGGGTATCCTTGTGTATTTTCATGAGGTACACCTCCAGGTCGTGTTTCATGTTTGTTGCGTCACCAAAGGCACTCTCACGCAGAGCGCGGACTGACTGGTACGCAGAAAAACGGTTGAAACGGAGGAGGGAAAGAAAAAAGCCGTCACCTTCCTGCACAGTATCTGTGACGGGGAGATGGTGGTATTTCGAAAAATACAGCAGGGTCTCTGGGATGAGGTGGCGTTGGGAAGTTGCTGGAATGTATGACTCGTCACTCAGTTGAGCCGTATCATACCTCCCATGTCCAAGGCGCCCCTTCTTGTCTCTTGGGGTCTCTGGCACCTGGGAGAGGTCAATGACTTCAGTCCCCCCAAACCGTTTTCTCTTCCGGACTGTGGGCCCGCTCCGAACAACAGAACGCGACTTCACTGCCACAGGGAATGTGCGCCTGGGTCGGGTGCCAAAAAATTGTGCCTTGGTGGTGGGGAGGACACCTTTCGGCACAAGTTTAAAAACTTCATATGCATGGCTTTCCCGATCCAGATCCCCTGCGGCAATGGCGCGCTTGGCAGTGTCCGTGTCGTGAACCACCCAATAAAGCGTTTCGCGCGGATAGGCGTGCAGTTGGGCTGGAGTCAACTTCTGCAATGTGGCAACGGTGTCTTTGAGGGGGAAGGCAACCATCCAATGCAGAGTTTGACGGTTAAAAAAAAAGAGGGCTGGGGAAGAAATAGACTGAGGATCATCAACAAAGGTATTTTTTTTACTTACCGGCAGAAGCCGATAGCCATTGTTCCGGAGTCCACTTGTGTGCTGTTCGATGGCCCGTTGCATCGTTGCCAGCGTGAACTTACCGGTCCAGTGAAAGCTCTCTGGATTGACCTCGTGTTGCAAAACCTGCATCTCCCGGAAGGTGAGAAACTGGATGCCACACTCACCCAAAAACCAGTTGAGGGAAGCCCAACCCCCCTCGTGCGTGGACTCCGACGCATGCAACACACCATCCTTCTGCCGCCCACAACCTGGAGAGGCGTGGAGGCCGAGAGGAAAACAATGCTCATTCAGGAGAGCGATCCTAGCCGCCCCAACATCATTTGCCTCAGGATCAGCCTCATCACCCACCTCCACCTCCTCTTCCTCCTCCTCCTCCTCCTCCACAGCATCCACAGCATCCACAGCCTCCTCACCATCCTCACAACCCTTGCCATCCTCACCCTGTCCCTTCTCCTCTTTCAACGCAGCAGGTGCAGTCTTCACTCTCCGGTAGAGCTCCGTGATTGTATCTACCACGGAGGGCGAGATGGTGTCGGGGAAGGTGCGGGCCTTCAAGCCAAGGGTCTCCTCCACGGCCTCGACATGGCCACTCAACTGCTCCGTCCAGTTGCGCAGGAGGAGGGCGGAGAGGTCGCGCTTCGTCTCCCCAGCCTCCACCTTCAGGCCCGCCTTGGCCAACAACGCGAACAGGGTGGGGGCGTCGAGGCGGCCCAGCCGCTCCCTCGGCTGCAGCTGCTGCCCCTTCTCCCGCAGAATGGGGAGGATTCGCCCCCACTGCGTCAGGGCAAAGCGCACACGGACGTCGTGCGACGCAGACGAGACAGCGTCGGACCCCCACGGCTTCAGCCCCGCCTTCCGCAAAAATCTGGACAGCGGTTTCGAACGAACCGGAAGGATGCCAACTGCCTCCTTCACGGACTTCAGCCGCTCCACCCAGACACGGGCATCCGCAGAGCCAGGGCCACACAGCTTCTCAGCAAAGCTGCGTGTCAGCGCCTCCTTCTGCCGCGCCACCTCCTTTCCCTTGCTCATCGCCGTGACAGGGATGGCGTGGAGGGCGCAGAGGCGGACGAGGTCAGGGTGGGCCACCCCGCTGACGGCCTTCAGCGCAGCCGCAGAAGCCCCCGTGGCGGTGTTCGCCGCGGCCTCGGTGTACATCCCGCCACGGGTCTTCTTCCGCGCCCGCTTCGCCTGGCGCAGCAAACGGCCGTACCTGTAAGGCGATGGAAAGGAATGGTTGTACGACGAATCACACTGAAAACAGGAAATGGTGATAATGAAGTAGTCTTCTTCGTGACTTGGAAAAGTCATGAAGAAGAGAGGAAGAGAGAATGACAATGAATGAGATAAAAAAAATCTATCGGTTCTGACTCTGCCAGCATATGTTGTTGCGATGTAAAAAAAAAGAACGAAGGGAGGGGAGAAAAAAGGAGGCTGAAGAGCCTGCATACCTTGCGTTGTTGCAGTTGCCATAACCCAACAGGAAGCGGTTCACCTTGCTCTGGGTAATCCCAGACAAGGCAGCAGAAGAGAGGTTGGGGGCCCTCTGCGCCAAGAACGATGCATTCCCAGCCACACACTCTGCGAGGTCTTGTGTGGAGGGTAGCGAAGGGAGGTCTTCGGGTGATGCCGACGCCATTGCAGCTTCATCGTAGCCGATGAACCTTGCCAATGTGCTCGCAAACCCCTGGATGCAGGGAACCCAGACCTCCGCAAATACATCGTGGTGATCCTTCACCACCTCCAACGCCTCAGCCCGCCCCACCTCCTCCTCACCGTGGCGGGGTTGTCCCCAATGCTTCCGCAGGGCAGGGAAGTCGTTGTCGGCGGAGTCGGCGCTCAGGTCGCGGGCGAGGAGGTGCAGCGGCCTCAGCACACCCCATCCCGCCTCGAAGTTGACCTCGAGGCGGCCCGTCTCCTCGTTCAACCGCCTGGGCTTGAGGTCGTTGAGGAACCTCAAGTACAGGCTGCCAATGAAATGGCAGGCTGCACAGTAGGCGGCGACGGTGGGGGTCCCCAGAAGAGTGAGGATCTCTGTCGCAGTCGGGGTGAACCGCTCCTCTCTCACCATCTCCAGGATGGAGGCGGAGAACTTGAGGAGGCGGGAGCACTGCTGAGGACGGGCATGCCACTTCGACCCCCGCTCACGGGCAAACCCCAGGCCCCGGGGGTAGCGCATGTCAAGTGCTTTCCCAAGCTCAGCATCCACGAAAATGACCCCGGCGGTTGACCGGCCGTTTGTCGGGTCGAGGACTGCAAGTACGCTGGCAACGTTGGCTGCCGGGTCGACCCGATGAGACATCATCAAGGCCTTCCCCGCCGTCTGCACTGCGTACTTCAGTGCGCCTCCAACCTTATGGTGCATGCACCGTAGGTGGACGATGGCGCCCCCCGCGTCCCTGGTCGCCTTCGCCTCCGTGCTAGCATGGTCGCTCAGGGTGGCGTTGCTAATACGGAGCTTGTGGGCGGAGACTATGCGGCGGACCGCCTGCAGGTTGGAGGTCTTCCCTGCAGCCTTCCCGTTCTTCAGGGGGAGGGCGGAGGCGCAGGCCCCGCGTACGCGATTCTCGTCTGCAGCGACGTGGGCGGTGACAACGTGCAGCGAGACACTACTCCGGCCCAAGGAGGAGGTGGCATCGTGGGCGAGGGAGAGGGTGGCCTTCTGCCGGTCTTTGCCTAGGCCCCCTCCGCCGGTCTGCGTCCTCGCGACATCCTCCAAGAAGACGGCGAAGGAAGCCGCTCCGCTCGGGATCTCGAATTCGCGGAGCGTCCAGCGAGAGGGGATCGGCATCTCCACCCCATCGCTCAGGAGCTTGATGATGTCGCGCAGCACCCTGCGCGACGACTCCTGACCGATGCCAGCCATCCGCAACTCCAACAGCGCCCGCAGCACCTTCATGGGGTAGGGCTCGGTGCAGGACTTCCGGCCCGTCACCCCACGAAGAACAATGTCCCCCTTGCGCCCGAGAACCTCGTGCGCAGCAGCCAACTCCTCCGTCAGCTGCGCAATGCGGTCCTTCGCCCTCAGCAAGGCCTTCTGCAAAGCCTTGACCTGCAAGACCCGCTCGGGGAGGGTCTTGGAGGGGCGCCCCACGGGGGCCGGCGGAGGCGTGCCCTGTCCGACGAAGTGGAGGCTGCACGGCCGTCCCGGCACTGCATTTCCGATGCAGTACTTCTTCTTCATCCCCCGGGTATCACTACCCTTCTCGTGAGGATGCAGAGCAGAAGACATGCAGTCGGCGTTCTCCTTCACCAGGGAGAAGAGGGCGGTGTCCGACACCTTCGCACCTGCGGGCAAGAGGGAGCGCAGGAGAGTCAGGTACTCGGCGCTGCTGATGCAGCACCACCCCTCACCAGCAGCCACAGCGTCACGCAACGCGTCCATCGCAGTCGCAACGGGGGAGTCGGTGTTGGCGTGGGAGGCGGAGTCAACGGGGCAGGCGGAGTCGGCGAGGTCGGCGAGGTCATCGAGGCTGGCGAGGTCGGCAGGGTCACTGCACACAGAAGAACCAATGTCGACATCGTCGGCGGGACTCGTCGGAGACGTCGGTGGGAGCGCGGCAGGCAGAGGTTTCGGCGGCACGGGAGTCGGTGACGGAGGCGCCTCAGGCTCATCAGGCTCGTCGTTGCCAGCAGCAGCAGGACCCCGCGTGACCGCCGAGATCACGCTCTGCGAGACGGGATCCGCATCCTCGGGGTGGGGGAGGAGCGCCGCCTGATCAGCGAGATCATCGGGCTCACCCAGAGGAGCGATCAGGACATCGTCGGGGAAGCAGCGGCCCGGGGACGAAGCAGTCAACTGCCGGATTGCCTCTTCGGAGGAGAGGGGATTGGGCCGACGGATATCTGCCAAGCAATACATCTTCTGCACGCCGTTTGAGGTCCGGCTCGTTACGGGTTTCGGCCATCCTGCGTTGCGGAGAAGCGCACCCGCGACCTTCCCCGTAGTCTCGTCTGGGATACCCTGCAGCTTGCACGCTTCCGCGAAGGTAACCAAGCCGGACATTATCAGAAGCTGTGGAACGTGCCAGTGCCTGCAGTGGGTTAGTGCTGTGTGAGCAACGTAGGTGCAGCAAAGTTAAAGTTAAGCAGTCTGCTGAGGGGTCCGCACACAACATCTGGGAGGCACGCAGAGTGACCGAGAGTGGAGGGGGCAAGGGGAGACACCGTTCTGTTTCGGTTACAATCGGTTACATGCCAAGAACAATCGGTTACAATCGGTTACATGACGAGGACAATCGGTGACAATCGGTTACATGCCAAGAACGATCGGTTACAATCGGTTACATGACGAGGACAATCGGTTACAATCGGATACATGCCAAGAACAATCGGTTACAATCGGTTACAATCGGTTACATGCCGAGAACAATCGGTTACAGTCGGTGACCTACCGAGAACAATCTCGCATCCTGGAGCAACCTATTGGCAGACCGTCCACAACCGTCTACAGACGAAAAAGAGACGTACCGTCCCCATCGTGACCAACTGGGGGTGTTTTTTGGGTGTGGACGGTCCGCCCGCAGCCTAGCAACCTCCAGTAACCTCTTGGCAGACCGTCCACAGCCGTCCACAACCATCCACAGCCATCCACAGCCGTCCACAACCGTCCACAGGTGAAAAAGTGCCAGAACACCCCAATATTGACCACCTGGGGGTGATTTTTGGGTGTGGACGGTCTGCCTGAGGCCGTAGAATGCGAAAAAACCGATTTTGGTACTCTATTGGCCTGTGGTGGCCCGTAGAAATGGAGTGTTTGCGATTTTGAGCCATTTTCCTAAGGAAACTGGCCCAGTTGGCTGGAAAATGTGAATTTTTGAATTTAAAATGCAACATCGAGCATTTAGAGAGTGTGGACGGTTGTGGACGGTCGTCCCGGACCGATTTGGGACCACTTTTGGTATAGGGTCGAAAAGACAATGCGATTTTAAAAAAAATAATTTTTTAGACAGCCAGGTCAGCAGGCTATGCCTCCTCTAAGAAGAAGTCGAACGAGGCATCATCGACAAAGCATCCGCACACCACGCCGCAGCAGCAGCAGCAGCAGCAGCCGACGCAGAAGCCGAAGCAACAGCAAGGGCAGCAGCAACAGCGGAAGGGGCCGGCAGCGACGGCCCCCCAGCAAGGATCCGGGTGGGTGACGATGGCGCGCAAGCCGCCCGTGCCACCTCCCCCGGCCCTCGCGGCCCCCCCGGCGGCTTCAATTGCCGCCACGCAGATCGGGGTCGCGCCGCGCGGGCTCCTCTTCGCGCAGCAGGCGAAGCGCGCGAAGGAGCTGCTTGAACTCGCGCAGGCAGCGGTAGCGGAGGACTCGCAGCGTGCCTATGCTGTGATCTGCGGGACACGCTTCGCCGGCGCGTCGGAGGAGATGCTCACCCTGGTGGGTGGGATGGTGCGCCCGCTGTGGGTGGCGACGGCGGGGAACATCCCCTTTAACAGCGGGGTGCCGGCGGGAAGCGACGGCGTGCCGGGCGTTGCCCATGTCGACGCCGTCCCACGGGGGGAGGAGCGGACGAGGGTGCTCGTCTTCTGCGTGGCCGCGGCTCACACGTCGAAGGACACGTGGACCGCGCTGACGACGGGCACAGACAGCCTGACGGTCCTGCAGGGGCTGGCGCGGCGGGCGGCGAGCGACGCCGGCAAGGTGCGGGTGCGGCCGGAGCAGGTGTGGCGGCCACAGTGGCGCAAGGGCCGGGTGGACGCGATGGTGCGTGTGCCACGGGAGGCTGTCACCAGCCTCCTTCAGGCGTCGGGGGCAGGAGGCTGTTTCTGGAAGGAGCTGCAATTTGCCGGCGGCCGCGAGCCGTACGCGGCGATTCCCCTCTGCAAGGGTACAACACTGTCGGAGGCACGCGCCGCCGCGAAGGGGCTGGGACCCGCTGCGCTCGGTCTGGTGTACGGCGTGAGGACACTGTCGGTTCGCGTGGCGACACCCCAGCAGGCTGAGGCGGTGCGCGCCAACCTCGGAGATAAAGCTCAACCGGCTCGTGACCCCCTCATGAAATGGGTGGTATCCGGGGCCCGTGGGCAAGAGCACGCCGACGACATCCTGTTCGACTTGCGGCGGGCGGGAAATGGCTGGAACGCGAGTGTGATAAACTCGCGCGCTAAAAGCGGACAGCGCGTGCTCGTCGTAACGGCGCCAACACCCCCCCCCTTTAGTTGTATAACGAGGGCGGGCCGCCCCTCCCTCTGGGTGAGGGAATGGGCGAAAGAGGACGCCCCCCCGCAGGATGTGCGGCGGTTCAAGCCCGCGCCCGCGGCTGGCCCCCCGGCCAAGGTGAAGCTGCCGGAGCGCTACGTGTCATCCCCACCGACGACACCTATCGCCCCCCCGCAGGTCTCCCCGCAGGCCCCTCCGCAGGACCCCCCGCCGCCTCCACAGGCACCGCCAGCCGCGGCCCAGGCTGAACCCGCCGCAGATGAGACCGCGGCCCCTCCTCCTGCCGCCGGCGGGGGCGACGACGTTGACGACGAGAGCTCCGCCGACATGCTCTCAGCTGACGGGGAGGACGGTGCCCCGCGTGCGGACGCCAACGGCAAGCGGCGTCGGGTGGTCTCCGGGGGCGACGGGGCCGAAGAGGAGGACGACATCGACGAGATGCTGGGGCAGCCTTCGTCGAAGGGCTGGGGGGAGCGCATCAGCTCTGCGGTGTCCGACGCGATGGACTACGTCTCCCCGATCCGCAAGAGGAATGTGAGCATCCACATTCACCAATGGGGCGTCGGGTACAAGGCCACAATGAACACCCGCTGCCAGCTGTGCGAAGCGGTCGTGGGCAGGCAGTACACGCTGAAAAGCTGCGAGGGATGCAATCAGGTGGCATGCGCGAGCTGTGCAAACCTGCACAAGTGACTTCCCACCCGGGATAAGCGACTCGCAGATGCTGCGTATCTGCGCCTCCCCACGCACGGGGACATCGAGACGAATCCAGGCCCCGCTATCACCCTGGCTTCCGTGAATGTGACGGCGCTGCTTCCTCACCTCGAGAAGATCACGCTGATCCCTGCCGACATCGTCTGTCTACAAGAAACTGCCCTGACCAAGCACATGCAGGAAGAGGTATCGACGCACCTTTCCCAGGAGCGGATATGGTCCACGGCTTGGGGTGCACCCCGCGACGGCGTTAAAGGCAACCTTGTGAAAGGCACCAAAGGCGGAGTCGGCATCCTTGCGCGGAAGCCCGCCCCGCTCGTGCGCCTCTCCACCCCCACGACACTGGAACGTTTTGCAAGCGATGGCCGTTTTGTACACGCAAAGGTGGCAATCGGAGATGGTAGCTCCTTCCTGCACGTCCTATGCGTGTACGCCCCGTCGGGTCAGAAGCGGCGCAAGTCTGGGAAAACCTTCGCCGAACGGGAGCGACTCCTGCATGCGGTGCTGCTAGACTACGGCAGATGCTTGGGCGACGTGCCGGTAGTGGTGATGGGCGACCTCAACACCGACAGGGATGCGTCGCCCACCCTCGCACATGCACTGGACAACTACTGGGCCGATGCTGCGGCACTGGCCGCACAGGCCACCGGCACCACGCCCCCTTCAACCTTCACCTCCACTACATGCGAGGGGACACGTATCGACTACGCGCTGCTGAACCCGATCGCAGCGCAGGCCCTTACGGCGTGCGATGTTCGGGACGTGGGAGTGCCGAACCACCTCTGCGTGACGATGACTCTCGACGTTCAGGTCTTCGACCAGACGTGCCTCAAATACAGGGTCCCCAAGCAAATCCGCGTTCCTCGGGCCCCCCCCGGGGATACCACCGCGCCCCCTCCTACTCCATCCCTCTCGGGGTTCGAGGGAGCCCTGCGGCGGGGCGACCTTGACAATGCCTGGAAACTGCTCTGCGAAGCGTGCGAGACCTACCTCGTGCAATTGGCGGGACTTTCAGCTGGTGCCTCCCGCGCCTACATCGGCCGTGGGGATGTACGCGAGCCACGGAAGGTCCGCCTGTGTGCGAGGGAATCACGGGCACCGGATGGGCTGGGAGCCGCGTCCTGCCGTGAGCTGAAACTGCGCGCTGCCATCCGACGCCTAGAGGAGTTGGTGGGCGCCCGCATGCGTCTTGGCAACGGCCTGCTGCCATACGATGTTTCACGCTGCTGGGAGAAGTGCAGAACACTGGTATGTGAGCTGCCCACCAACCAGGATGTGCCGGCTGGCGGCCGGCGCGACGGTACCCCGCCCCTTGCGGTGCTCCAACGCCTCCTCCACGGGACGCGCGCGGAGTGCCGACGGATTCTCTCTGAGGTGGTGCACCAGCGCCGAGGCCTGCTCCGCGACGACTTCCGGAGACGTTGCCGTGAGGATGCGAAGAGTGTCGTGGCGATGCTGAAGGGAGAGACGCCCAGCACTGCCGACACGGTGCGGCGACCGGACGGGACCTTCACCGCCAACCTCGCTGAGATGGACAGCATCCTGCAAGGAGCCTGGGACAGCATCCTGCGGCTGTACCCTGATCGCGTTGGGGAACCCGAATTTGCGCCGTTCATGGAGCGCTTCGGGAAATACGTACACCACACTCCGATGACTATATCCGACATCACGGGGTCAGACCTCATCGCGCTGGCACAGATGAAGCTAGCGAAGTCCAAGTCGGGCACCTGCGGCGTCGACGGCTGGAGACTGGAAGAGGTTGCACTTCTGCCGGTGGGGCTAATGGATGGGTTTGCAGCCCTCTTCAACAGCATCGAGCGTACCGGCTCTTGGCCCGAGGCGCTGAGAACCGCACTGGTGACGCTCATCCCCAAGGGCGAATACGCTGGCGACCCGCTCGGACTTCGGCCCATCACGGTCACGAGCCTGGTGTACCGCATATGGGCCTGCCGCCGTCTGCAGGATGTTGTCGTATGGCAGGAGGGCTGGATTGACCCCTCTCAACACGGCTTCCGCCCCGGCCACCGCGCCGACGACGCGCTGATGGACCTCACGACCCAGATTGAGGAAACGCTCCTGGACAAGGACACCTCGATCTACCTCCTGGCGCTCGACTTCTCGAAATGTTTCGACAGGGTACCCCAGCGCTTAGTCCTGGAGCTGGCGCGTGCAATGGGGCTGCACGAGCGCATCCTCCGGCCGCTGGAAGCGATGTACTCGCGCCTCCGCCGTCGCTTCAAGACCCCACTCGGAGTGGGGGGGGAGTTCGATGTGACGAACGGAATTCTTCAGGGCTGCCCATTGTCGGTCGTCCTCATCAACGCGCTGCTCTCCGTCCTGGTGAAAGCGATCCAGGAAGAGAGCGGGGGGGCCCTCAGCATATCGTACGCGGATGACGCCACTATCATCTCGCGTGTCTCTGAGGCGCTGACACAACGTGGCGCGGACATCACGGGCGAGTTCTGCGCAATAACGGGAATGCGCCTAAACGAAAAGAAGACCATTGCCATGGGCGTGCATCGCGTGGACCCCTCCTCTGGCGCACGCCCTCGATATGTCGGCACCATCGCTGTAAATGGGGCCACCTTCCCCACCAAAACCGCCTCACCTGCACTAGGCGTGCGCGTCTGTGTGTCACCAGCGTTCATAGACCGCGGCGACGACGGACGGGCGAGTAAAGCGCATGCCCCCTTACGCCGCCTGGGCAGCTCGCCTGCGACCTTTGAGCAGCGACACGGCCTGATTGCTGGCGCAGTCATGCCCCGAGCGATCTTCGGTGGCTGGTATGCGCCCATTGACCACCGGGTCCTCCGCGACCTAGAGACCCGAGCCTCAAACTGCCTATACGGTGACCGCCATCCCTCCCGCAGCACCGCAGCGGCCCTCTCCATTGCCTCGAAGGGACACCTCCTTCACCCAGGAATCATAGTGCCGTATCGCATGCTGCTCCTACTTCTAGACTCCTGCCGCCGCCTACCAGAATTGATCCCGCGATTCAACCGCATTCGGGCCATGTATGCGCAAAAAACACGCATCGACGTCCCCCTCGGGCCTATCGGGCTTGCGCTCAAAAAAGGACTGCCGCCGGCCTCCCTCACCTGCGGCGATGATGTTTCCCTCATATCTGCTCCAGGAGGTTCCGAACCACTGCTTTCACTCGAAGTGGCGGCACGGAACCATGTGCTACGCGAGGCGCTGCGTCACAACATCTGGCGAAGGCTTGCTATCTCCAGACCCTCCTTCGGCGGTGTGGAGGACGGCGTTGACACCGTGCTGACAAACGACTTCTGGCAATCATGTGGGGATCCTGTGCTCGCCGCTGCGATGCGCTGCATTATTGTTGGGGGCGTGTTCCTGGCAGACCGCTGGGGACGCAATAAGCTTGGGGCTGCGACGGACTCCGCGCCTGACGGGCCGGAGGCCGAGCGCTCGACCGCTCCTACTCCACCTCCTGTGACCGCTGCCGACCACGCCACAGCACCCGCGGACGGCGACGCTGCCGGTGACACCGATGATGACGACGACTCGTCGAGCTCAGCCCCGTCCGAGTTCGATGTCCTCGACGACTCGGGTGAGGTGCCCCTACCCCTCACAGCAACACAGCCGGAGCCGGGTAGCGACCGCCTCTGCCGGAATTGCGATACGGGCTCCCCCGAAACCGTCACGCATCTCTTCTGGGAATGCCCTGCCCACAACGACGTCCGTGCCCGGGAGCGGTACGCGGGTCTCTGTGAGGAGCGCCTCTCATGGCCGCCCTGCCTAGCCAACTGGGGCATCATACCGAAACCCCTATCCGGTACGGTGCGGGCGAAGGACCTGCACCACCTAATGAGCACGATAGTCGCCCGCAGAGATGTGCTGGAACGTGAGCGCCTCGGGGTATCCCCAACTGTTTGCGCGTGGGACGCAGCGCTAGCGCGACCCGCTGCGCCCCATCAGTCCGACCTGGCCTCACTGCCGGACAACCCACCCCGCTGGACTCACGGAGAGTGCATCATGCGTGCCCTGCGGGCCTGGCTCGGTCGTCTCACCTGGACGAGGGAGGGGTCCGTCTCCTTCTGCGAGCTCGCCATCGACTTCGAGGTCTTCTCCGGGCTCGACGTCTGCCCGATCGCTACTGGCGCCCCGGCAGGAACCCAGCCCGCCCCACTCAACATGCGTGGACGCATGATGGGGCAGATGTTGAAATACCTTGTCTCCCAGTGTGAAGCAGTTAACCTCCGCGCGCCCCTGCCTGGCGCGTTTGTCTCGCGTGTCTACTGCCTCCGCGCGGTGGGGGTGAAGGAAGTCTGGGGCGGTCTTGAGCCGCGCCCCCGCTTTGCCTGCCACGGGCTCACCACCCGTATCCTGATCGAGCAGATTCCCCGCGCGATCCACTGGGCCTCGAGCAAGTCGTGGGGCCTGGACCTTACCCCGTCGTATGCCGAGGTGCCCGACCGGGACACGCGAAGCGAACAGTGGGACCCTACTCCCGTAGCCCCCACCCGTGACCCCCTCGACACGGTCAGCCCGAGGTCGGCGCCGTGCGGCGCTGAGCGCTATGCCCCCCGTTCGGAGGTGCTGGCTCGCAACGTCTGCAGGGCCCACTCCAAGCCCAAGTGCCATGACTGCGACGCGGCGGGGCACAACCGAACCCTGCGAATGGAAGACTGCTGCCGGGCCCACCACCGCCAGGATGACGGACTGCCCGTGCAGTTCTGCACCACGCACCGGCTGCTCCGCTGCGGCACCTGCAGCTCCTCCAACATGTGCTGCAAGCGTGGCCACCACGGCTGCCGCGACCATGACCTGCCCCCCTGCGGGGTCTGCGCCTCTCTGCCTGAGCTGGATGACAGACGCCCCACCGCTTGCTGCAAGAAGGGCCACCACGTCCCTCCCGCCCCTGCGACGCCTGTGGAGGCAGACGCCCCCACCCCGCCGCCCCATGTGCCGCCAACCCCGCCCTTCCCAGAGGCGACTGCGCCTACCGTGGGGGATCTTCCCTCCACCACGCCACCCCGTGTGCCTGCGCCTCAGCCCTCCCCTGAAGCGACCCCGTGTCCCGCTACTCCCGAGCCCGCCACCCCTCCAGTTATCCTGAAGAGGCTGGCCCATACCGTGTGCTCCCCGGGCTCACCCCACCGCCACCTGATGCAGCCTCGTAGGAGGCTCTCACCCGACGGCGTCAGGCCATCCATCCCCGCCGTGGCGCAGCTGAAGCGCACCGCCTTAGAGGCGCATACCGGTTCCACCCCGGCACTGCCTGCCCAAAGGCCTAGGGTCGACCACGTGATCCCCACCGCTGACGCTGACGCTGACGTGGGCGCCGCTGATCCGGACCCACCTTCTCCTACTACCTCCCCTCCCGACGGCGTGTCCGTTGACGCAGCCCTTCCCCAAAGGCCCCGTTCTGGTGCCTCTTCCTCCTCCGCCCGTGCGCGGTCACCGCACGCGCCTACAGGCTTCCGGGCCTACCTTAATCCTCCTTCCTCACGTAGCGCGTCACCGGGCGCTACAGACCGTGTGGCGCCTGCGCCTCCTCCTCCTCCTGTGTCACTTCCCTCACCCCACCAGAGCAGCTCCTCTCTCAAACAAGGGGAGTCTACCGGGCCGCGGGCCCGCGTAGTTAAGTAGACGACACCCTTGGGGTGCGAGTATTTTCGTTTCGGGGATATTCACACTATAAGCATACGAGAGAGAGAGAGAGAGAGAGAGAGAGAGAGAGAGAGAGAGAGAGAGAGAGAGAGAGAGAGAGAGAGAGAGAGAGAGAGGCTGTGGGAGGGGGAGACAGGGCTAAGCTTCAAGAAAAGACGCTCTGTGCATTGCACTGCCCTGCAAGAAAAATGCCCAATGTCATTCTTTTGCAGGGCATGTCACCCCCAGGAGGGTGTGGGGAGTGGGGGGGGGCGGGGTGCGCCCGGCAGTCAGATCCATGCACGCAAATCGT